>ML802441.1:12945-25347 GCA_009831015.1 Picea engelmannii
TCGAAAGAAGGATGGATCGTGGAGGATTTGCATTGACTACCGTCAACTGAACAAGGCTACGATCAAGAATCAATATCCCTTACCAAGAATTGATGATCTGTTCGATCAAATGAAGGGTGCGACGGGGTTCTACAAGATCGATTTGTGATCAGGGTATCACCAGTTTCAGATCAAGGAGGATGATGTCCCTAAGACCGCTTTTAAGACGAGATTTGGACATTACGAGTTTACTGTTTTACCTTTTGGACTGACAAATGCCCCAGGGGTATTCATGAGTTTGATGAATGGGGTGTTCCGCGAGTACTTGGACAAGTTCATCCAAGTATTCTTTGACAATATCTTGATCTACTCTCGGACGACGGAGGAGCATGACGAGCACTTGCGCTTGGTACTACAGTGTTTGCGAGAGCACAAATTGTATGGGAAGTTGTCCAAATGCTCTTTTTATCAATCGAGGATTCACTTCTTAGGGCATGTCATCTCCGGCGAAGGTATCGCCATGGATCCAGCCAAGGTTGAGGCTATTATGGAATGGCTTGCGCCGAAAAATGTCACAGAAGTGCGTAGTTTTATGGGTTTAGTAGGATACTATCGACTATTTGTCGAGGGATTTTCAAAGATAGAAAATCCGATCACGGAATTGCAGAAGAAAAACAAGAAGTTTGTTTGGACAGAGAAATGCACGGAAGCGTTTCAGAGGCTTAAAGAGTTGTTGACAACAACGCTGATACTAAAGGTCCCTGATATGGACGTAGACTTCTTGGTATGCACTGACGCATCCAAGGAAGGTTTAGGCGGAGTCTTGATGCAAGACGGACGAGTGATTTCTTACATTTCGAGAAAACTGAGAAGGCATGAGGAGAATTACGCGACGCACAATTTGGAGTTATTAGCCATCGTTTATGCCTTGAAGGTTTGGAGACACTACCTTGTTGGACGAAAATTTTAATTAAGGACTGATCATTGTGGACTACAACACATTTTTATGCAAAGCAACCTGAATGCGCGACAACGGCATTGGTCAGAATTGCTTAGCAAGTACGACTTCGAGATTACTTACATAAAGGGAATAGTGAACCGAGTGGAGGATTCTTTGAGTCGAAGGCCATGCATCTTTTCGGTGTTGCCTCTTTAGACGAATCTATGTGAGAAGATTCTCACTTTACAGCGAGACGATGTCTGGTGCAAAGAAGTCAAGGATTTTATCGGACTAAACATAATGATGGTACCGCGATATGAAGGATTTTCTTTTGATAGCGATGGGTTATTGAGGTTTAGAGGTCGGATTTACGTACCACCAAATGACGAGTTGAGGATGTTGATCCTGAGCGAGGCTCATAGAGAAGTTTACATGGCTCACCCAGGAGTCACGAAGATGAGGGCAGACCTTAAACCCTTATTCTTCTGGAAGGGAATGAAGGCCAACATAGTCAACTTTGTGGCTAGATGTCTCGAGTGTCAGCAGATAAAGGCTGAACATAGACACCTGGTAGGATTACTTCAACCACATGCCATTCCGGAATCGAAATGGGAAGTTATTTCGATGGATTTTATTGTTGGATTGCCACTGACGAAAAGGAGACACGACTCGATTTTTGTAGTAGTAGACACTCTGACGAAAAGTGCTCACTTTATTCTTGTGCGTATGATGTATCAGGCACCTGACATAGCGAGAGTTTTTATCAGTGAGATTGTGAGGCTGCATGGCGTGCCTAAGAGGATTATATCCGATCGAGGATCAGTGTTTACTGGACGATTTTGGATGAGTTTCCAAGAGGCCTTGGGAACTCAACTTAACTTTAGTACTGTGTATCACCCAGAGACTGATGGACATACGGAACGAATGAACCAAACCTTGGAAGACATGTTGCGCATGTACGTGATGGACCAACAAAAGCGTTGGGAGGAATTATTGCCTCTAGTAGAGTTCGCTTACAACAACAATTACCAGAGCACCATTAAGATGGTGCCTTTTGAGTTCCTTTATGGGCGACCGTGTCGGATGCCCTTGAGTTGGGATCGTCCTGAGGATAGGGTCCTGGTTGGACCAGAAGCAATCCAAGAAATGGAAGAGAAAATGCAAACCATAAGACAACGAATTAAAGAAGCGCGGGATCGACAGAAGAGTTATGTCGATGTGCACCGAGTCGACCGTAGTTACGAGGTCGGCGATCGAGTCTTCTTGCGGGTTAAACCGCATAAGAGTGCGATAAAGTTTGGAAAGGGAGATAAACTCTCTCCTAGGTTCGTGGGACCTTTCGATATTGTGGAGAGAAAGGGGCCCGTGGCCTATCGACTAGCCTTGCCTGATTCTTTGAGGCGTATGCACGATGTTTTTCATGTATCTGTTTTGAGACATTATATTAGTGATCCTACACACGTGATTGACATGAGTTCCTTGCAGGTATTGGATGAGGGAGCGCTCATGGCTGATCCAGTCTGCATTTTAGATCATCGCGTTCGAAAGTTACAACGTCGAACGGTAGATCAGGTCAAGGTCAAGTGGGACAGTTATAGTCTGCACTCGACGACCTAGGAGGATGCATATGATATGCGCCAATAGTTTCCATTTTTGTTTGATAGATAGACTTATGATATTGTGGTACATTTATTTCGGCATTTATACTAAGAAACTTCGGGACGAGGTTTAGACCAAGAGGGGTGTATGTAACATCCCGCTCTGGCACACTTACAAAACTTATTCTTTGAGGACACTTGCTCGCAAGTGATTTGGATTTTTATGATGATAAAACATTTATCCTTGATGATGATGCGTCATGATAGATGACATGATGTTTTACTTATTTGATATAAACAAGTGCTATTGACTCAGTTTTATTGAGTGTGTAGGGTTTTTGACCTGGAGGATGCAGAGGCATCGATGGAACCCTTGGACTTCGGATTGAGTCAGGGAGTGTGCTACTTGAGTTGATTTATTTACCATGATAATATTGATTTGATGATATGTTGTTGACATGATCTGACATGATGGTTGATGATGCAGGCTGACGATAGCTTGCCAACCAGACTCAAATATGGATTAAAGGGGCCACACACGATTTCCAGAGAGGTTGAGGGAGAGGTGTGGACAGCAGCCCTGCCACAACCTACTAGCACTCCCGCCGTGGCTCGAACTGTAGGTTAACGATTACCTAGTTCGAGAGGATCCATGATGCCGTGAGGACAGACTGCGACAGTCGCTCACGATGATTCTAAGGGGCGCACAATAAGGCCGGGGCCTTATTCCTTAGAGCCCTTAGTCTCCCACAAGTTCACCTGGCGGAGTGTTGACTCCAGGGGTTATAGATGTCTACCAATCAGTCAAGTCAGTGAGTGGCACCCTTGGAGCACGAGGTGCATCCTGAAGGGCACGTTGCGCAAAAGAAGCACAAGTCGACGAGTGGCACCCTTGGAGCATGAGGTGCATCCTGAAGGGCACGTCATGCAAAAGAAACACAAGTCGACGAGTGGCACCCTTGGAGCATGTGGTGCATCCTGAAGGGCACGTCGCGCAACATAAGCAAACGAGACGAGTTGCACCCTTGGAGCACATAGTGCATCCTGAAGGGCACGTCGCATTGATGACGATATTGAGACCAACCTAGATGACCCTAAGACCTTAACGCCTTAAGAGATTCTTAAAACGACTCCCCTAATAAAATGTCACCCAGTTCAATCTAAACATAAATTTAAAACATCTCTAAGATAAAATTTGGTTTAGCCTTAAGAAAAGACCCTACAAAAATAAACGCAAAGGCGTAAACTAAAAGCCTCCTAGGTGTTAGTTAAAGTATTCTTAAATTAAGGGGGGGGTAAAGTAATGAGGGAGATAAATTAAGTGAAACCCATGGTTTTTAAATTATAAAGAAGAAATAAAATTATTAAAGTGTGGGAGTATAAAAGTTAGGATTTTAGAAATACAATGAAAATATTAATAAGCGCATTTATCTTTTTGGGTTTTAGAGAAAAAAAAAGGAACAAATAATAGAAATAAGGAAAATTGTAATAAAGGAAACTTAATAAAGGAAATTAGGGGGGAGGAACGGTTAGCATAACGTTAGGCTGCCGGATTGTGGCTTGAATGTTTGCTTGTGAGGAGACGGTAATTTCTCAGCTGTATTGGAGTGGTAGCTCAGCCTTGGAGGCGAGCTGAGAAGCTAGTCTTATCTCTGGATCTTGTGTGGCCCCTTTGCGGCTCAGGGGGCTAAGGGGGAAGCAGGGTACCCCTAGCGATTGGCTGGGAGGTACCGGTGAGGTCTCTACGGTTGGCGAGCAGGAGCGGCACGGAGCGCGGGACGCAGCACGGAGCGCGAGACGTCGTCCGAAGCGGGTGAAAGGCAACGGTATGATTTATTTCTGGTAGAGTAGATTGCCTAGTTATTTACTTCGGCGATTATGATGTATTATGGTAAGATGTTGCTTCAGCTGTTGTACTTCGATTTTGTATGCTACAGTGATGTTGTTCTGGAAACCTTTTGTCTGGGTAGATGTTCTGAAATGTTGGTTCTGGCGATCTCGTTTGCTGGATATTTTATGGAATTAAAACTATATCTGACATTCGCTCTGGCCCCTTTGTTGTTTTTGGTTTCTAAGATTCAGTTGATCTGGTGTTTAGATCTGGCATTTGTCTATATGAGCATTGGCAAATTTTTATTTTTTTTTATCCTTCGATCCATTGAAGAATTCGTTGTGGTGTTTCAATTCGTTGGGCGTTTTTATACCTTGCGGTGGGCATTTGTATTGATGTAGGCGTGTGTAATGAGGGTGGGCATTTTACATTTGTTTATGGGCATTTTTGTTATTTGCATGGGCATTCTTATAGTGGCATTTTATACAGTGGGCAAATTTTTATACAATGGCATTGCAAATTTTTATACCATGGCACTTTTTATACAGTGGCGTTCTTTTTATACAGTGAGCAAATTTTTTTGGGATTTTCTCTTTTTATATAGGGGTGTTTGTTTTTATAATTTTTGTGGGCAAATTCATGTTCTACGGGTTCGATTTTTTTGTGGGCGTTCGATCTCTTGGGGGCTGGAACTTTTCTTGTGCATTGCTGGGCATTTTTTTTTGTGTTCTTGGAGGGCGAAATCCTCTGACTGTGGGCGTTTTCCTTAGTCACTGAGGGATTCATTTTTGGGGCAATTCGTTTATAGGATTACTGTCATTACGTTTTATAAATCACAGTGTGCGTTTAAATTCTGGTATGAGTTGTCGTGCTTGTTTTATTTCGTTTTATTTTGTGTGCGTTTCTATTCACAAGGTGTGTTTTCACTGCATTTCTATTTGCGTTTTATTCCTGCGTTGTATTGCTGCGTATGCACAGGAGTGAGCATTTATTTCTGCATTAATGTATACCGTTGAGTTTCATATCTCTGGGGCATGCATTATGTAATACAGTGGGCATTTTTCTTTCAGACTGGGCGTTATTTCAGTTGCATTTTTTTTTCTTGGTCTGCGTTTTTGATCGAGTTAACCTCTGTCTGCTAACCCTCAACAGATTTCTGGTTATGACACACATGGCCATATCTTCCATTGGGACTAGTGTATCCATGAATTTCTGAAAATAATATGTTAATGTTTTAGGTTATTTCTTCATACGAGTTCAATTTCTATTCTATTATGTTTGTGATTGCTAGCCATGGTTGTGTCTTGTGGCCTGAAGAGATATACTGTGTTAGTATGAATGGCATGATGGATTGTGCACAGTCTAGCATCATAAAAATAATTCGTTGTAATTGGGGCCATTTTGGATATCTATGACTGCATTATGGGAAATTTTGGTGCGCAGAAGAGAAGACACGATCTTTATAATCTCATATCTTCTATTCACTCAGTTGAGATGATTGTGGAAGTGTCTTTTCTCTGTTCATGAAACCTTATGGTCCTATCTATATTTTATTTTTACTTTTCTGTTATTAATGTTCTATCGCAACCCATGTTCAGATGAAAATGGCATTTGATGTGCATTACAACAGTGTGCGTTTTTGTTACATCATTCAGACTGTGTTTTCAATTAATGTGCGTTTTCAAACAATGTGCATCCATCCGATTCAAACAGTGTGCGTTTTCATTTCAACATTACAGACTAGTTATGAAAACAGATTTGCAGGAGGACTGTGTATTCATTTCTGCATTGTTAAATTAAATTTAAATTAGCATGGTTAACATTATCATGGTCGTATTCTTTACAACATGGTTAAATTAGTTTGAATTAGCTGTGGTGATGGTTAATGTATTGTATTTCGTCGGTGGTTAATTTATAATGGCCATGAGAAAAAGGGATTAGAATAGATTATTCTAATCATGATTCACAAGATTTACATTCTAATCGTAATTGCCATGTGTTATAATCATTTACATTGCCAAGATTTACATTCTAATCATATTGCCAGGTATTCCAATTGCCATGTATTCTGATCATAATGCCATGTAATTACAAGATTATTAGGATTATTCAAATCATAATTGTCTTGTGTTGTAGTCATATTGTAGTCCATCGGTGTTTTATTAGAATAGATTTACCAGGACTCATCATGATTAG
The DNA here is from genome assembly GCA_009831015.1 of Picea engelmannii. Lineage (NCBI taxonomy): Eukaryota > Viridiplantae > Streptophyta > Pinopsida > Pinales > Pinaceae > Picea > Picea engelmannii. The sequence goes on from ML802441.1 coordinate 19,490, forward strand.
AATAGATTATATCAATTTAGAGTTGGTAGCATACCCTCATGTTTTTTTTTATCTTCATATATGATTCTCTTGCTAAATTATATTGGCATAGTGGATTGATTGGTTATATCAGATTAGTTTTGGGCACAGTGGTAGGTATGACGGACTTATGCCTCGTCACTTCACCTAGAAATGTTATCTCTAGTAGAACCAAGGAATGTTTTAAGTCTGCACCTAGAAGCCAAGTAGATGTCTACCCCTGCTCCTGGAGTTAAATAAATTGTTTTCTTTTCACTCGCCCTTATGTCGTGTCTTGATGGAAATCATTTAATTTGTGTTGATTGATAGAACTTTATCACGCAACGATCGTCCTTGATGGTGGTTGATGGGGTAGTCAGTTGTTCTGGGGTGATTCGGGTGAGATGTAGACACCTCCATGTTCCTCAGAATAGTCGCCAGCCCTGAGACCTTAAATGGTTAAAATCGATGGGAACCTGGGCTTGAGAATTGCTTATGTGTCTTGGAGGTCCTAACCATTGCAGGGTAGGATGGAGGGGTAGTCAGTTTTACTTATTGTTGATGAATTTTGTGTAAAGAATCCAGTGCCGTATCAAGAGTCTCGAGCCCTTTAAAGGCAGGGTTTCCACTCTTGCGACACACCTGACGGAGATTACTAGTTTCTTCCTGAGCAGTTGGCCAGGAGCCTATATGACCTTCTCTCTCTCCGGAGAAGAGAACTAAGATTAAACGCCCTGCTTTCCTGTGCAGAAATAGTGAGATCCACTACCATGGATTATTCCCTCTGTGTTTGTACTGTGCCTACCCCAGTATGTCGTTAAATGTTGCATTGTGTGCCTTATGTCTTGGTTCGTTTATTGTTACGGTCACTTGTTGTGCACCTTATGTCTTGGGTTGTTCATTACTTGCAGCTACTTGTCGTGCATCTGGTTTTCTTTTTGCGATCATCGTGGTTGCATCTTGTTAGTCGTCGGGTGGTGACATAGAGTCAAGTGTGTCTGTGTCCTTTCCACATGCGCACACACACTTTTAAAACAAAAAAAAAAATTCACCTGTTACCAGAGTTGTTGTCGTAACGAGGAGGTCGTTACACATGCCTTGCCTTTCCATTCTATTCCTTTCCATGCCATGCCTTTCCTTGTCATGCCATGTCTTGCCTTGCCTTTCCATGCCATACCATGACATGCCTTTACTTTCCATGACATGCCTTTCCTTGCCATGCCATGTCATGCCTTGCCTTGCAATGCCATGCCTTGCCTTTTCTTGCCTTGCCATTCCATGCATTTCCTTGCCATGTCATGCATTGTCTTTCCATGCCATGTCTTGCCTTGATTTTACATGCCATGGCATGCCTTTCCTTTCCATTCCATGCCATGTCTTGCCTTGATTTTACATGCCATGGCATGCCTTTCCTTTCCATTCCATGCCTTGAGTTGCCTTTCCATGTCATGCCTTTCCTTGTCTTTCCATGCCATGCCATGCCTTGCATTGCCTTGGATTTCAATGCCATGCCATGCCTTTTCATGCCATGCCATGCCATGCCTTACATTGCATTCAATTTCCTTGCATTTATGGTTTTTCCCAAAAAATATTCACTATTCTAAAAATGATTCACCCAAATTCTACAACATAAAATTATTTTACCTTAAAAATCGCCAAAAGTTTATACAAGCTATATAGAATCCTGAGAAATTTAAATATTTTTACAAAAATATCGCCAAACATTTATAGTTCAAATATGAAGGATTACTAAAATTCACCAAGGTTTCTGCATTTTAAAATAATTTTCCATCCTTAAAATCATTCCTGATTGGCATACCTAGACCTAGACCTATACCTATACCTAGACATTGTCTTTCCATGCCTTGCCTTGTCATGCCTTATCTTTCCAAGGTCTAGGTCATGGTATAGGTTATGGTAATAGTGTAGGTATAGGTATTTGTCTAGTTTTAGGTATAGGTCATGGTTTAGGTCTAGGTATAAGTATATGTCATGGTCATGGTTTAGGTCTAGGTCTATTTCCAACATGTCCTTGGATGGCTTGAGGAGGCGAGTTGCAGCTCGTGATAAAAATCAAAACAAGACTCATATGGATGAACCATTGGTTGCAATGGATCTAGGGCACCAATTTTTATATATTTGGGCCCCTCTGTTGTCATTGCATTGCTCGAAAAAACATTTTTTTGTAGGATCTTTGGGACTAGGGGTTTTCTCAAAGAGGCATGCTGCAAATTTCGAACAAGATGTCGATTTTCAAGAAAAATGTGTTGGGTGATTGTTGTTAGCGTGGTCGCATGTTCCTTGGCCAAACATATGTGCAGAAACTTAGAAAATTTCGTTATGTTACTTGGTGTGGATTTTATGCCCCCAGACCAAATTTCTAACATGTCCCTGAATGGCTTGAGGAGGGAAGTTACAACTCACGATAAAACTCAAACCAAGACTTGGATGGATGAATCGTCAGTTGAATTGGATACGGGGCACCAAGTTTTATCTAGTGGGCCCCCTCCGCTATCATTTCATTTCCTGGAAAAATGTTTCTTTCAAGATCTCTAGGACTAGGGTTTTCTTCAATGAGGCATAGTGCAAATTATGAACAATAGGTCAATTTTCAAGAACACTGTGTCGGGATATTGTGGGTAGCATGGTCATGTGGGACTTGGCATGGCATGGCTTGGAAATGCAAGGCATGGCTTGGAAATTCAAGGCATGGCATGGAAATGTAAGGCATGGCATGGAAATGTAAGGCATGACTTGTCAAGGCAAGGAAATGCATGGCATAAACATAGTTACCTAACAACAAAAACAAACCACAAAATAAAATAATACCATAACAACCATAACATGAAGCCAAAATTTCAATCATTCATAAATTTGAAATATTTTTTCAATTGTTCCTTTTACATACCTAGACCATCGATTTCACTTCTAATACTGATGGTCTCTATTAACTTATTGTTCTCATAGTAAGGCAATAAGTATCATAACTTTGATGAGTTCTTAGTTGGCATTGTTTGTAGTTGGAGGCTTGTACCAACAACCAAGTTCATAAAGTAGTATACAACTTCACTTGGTATATAATATTGATATACATAACCACCTTTCTTTCGTATTCTTTCATCATGTCTAAGATATGATCTTTTAATAACTATCAACCCAATAGGAAATTCAATGCCTTCAAAGTTTTTTACTGATCACATGAGGGTTTTTATTCCCTCTAAGCAACATGACAACCAATAATGACTTCCCCTATTCATTACCTCTTGGTGAAATGATTGCATATATGTGCCCTGCAAAAAATGGAGTGCCAACACGTGAGTCTGCTAAACGACCAAAGCATAAAACATTGATGATAGTTATTCAAATTTTAATAGAATGTTTCATTGAACTTGACAGTACGAGATCTAAGATGTGATCATAATTTGTTGAAATATTTGATTGGTCCTCCTCCAACTAGGAATGCTCAGTTATATTGTTAATGTGAATGAGACTAGGGTTTTTCTCAATGAGGAAAAACCTTGGTATGTACCCATAATTAATGTGATATCTACAACAACATGTGTTACGAATTGTGTTTATTCATACATACCAAGGTTTGAATTTCTGGAAATATATTTGTCCCATGCTAAGTGCACTATGTCTTGTCATGAATCTCTCATACAATTTTTTATGTATAATGTCAATAAAGTGTTCAATATGGGTTTCACAGTCCCTAGATCCCCTTGTCAATTTTAGTACATTTTTTTGGTTGGAAGAAGGCCTAGTGTTCTCATCCCAGAAATCTTGTACTAGTGCCTTAACTGCTCCAATTAACTTCATGTCAGAACAAGGAAACCTACCAGTGAAGGCACACAAATTTGTTGGGCTGCCTATTTCAAGGTTATATTGTCTATGATTATACTTTCTATTGGTTTTGACATTGCATTTCATGATTGATGAGAGATTTGTTGTAGAAAATGATGTTTTCTTGTGATCTTGCTAGCAATTGATTGTGACAAGACATGTTGGGATGCATTACAATCTTTAGAACGATATTTATTACCAGTTCTTTTAAAATCATATATAAGGTTTCTAATAATATGATGATTCATTTCTAAACTTTTGACTATTTTAATGCCTAAAATTCTCCTAATAGCAGTCAAACTTCTAGATTTTAACAAAGCGAAAAATAATTGACATTTAGCGACATCAGATTTTGGTTCAAAATATTCTTTAATGATTTTATTAGAATGATAACGAATAGTACAATTAGGTAACATACCTTCAAGTGATGCTAGACCACTTTCATTCACCTGAATGCGTTTAGGATTTCTTCCCCGCACACTGCTCAATCTAGGTAGGGAGGATGAACCCCTATTTTGGCACCCTTTACCTCCTTACTGTGGAGTTAACAATGTTGTAGTTATTTCCCCTTCAATCACTAGCGAATGAAATCTGGGATGAGAGTGGACATGGGATTGATTAGTTTCTAGAACGTCGGATTGTCCAACAAGAGGTTGCACCACATGAACTTCTTCACCACAATGTTGTGCACCAGTTTCCTCTCTAATTTCATCCATTGTATAAGCATATCCAAGAAAATCCTCCATCATCTGGTCATCCACAACAAGTTGTCTTGATGAGATATTGCATGACTTGGTATCTAATGAACTCATGCACTTTGCTTTTGGTGATGGAGGAGACATAAAAACAACATCTACTACACTAGAAATTGGATTTCCCTCTTCTGAAAGCCTACTCTTTGACATACATAACTTTACTTTTTATATTTATTATTTTACCTTTTCAATGGGTTTCTTTTTCCTGGAGGACTTTCTTTCTCGAATCTATCGATTCCCCATGTTTAAAGAGAAAATTTGGCTTTCTTGGTATTACACAAGAAGGCACAACTAAAAATTCCAATTCAAAGTGGACAAATTTGTCTTCGTATTACAAAAGAAGACACAACTAATAATTCCAATTTCGATTGGACAAATTTGTCTTGGTATTACACAAGAACACACAACTAACAATTCCAATTCCAATTGGATAAATTTGTCATAGTATTACAAAACTAACGATTCCAATTGGAAAAAGTGTCTTAGTATTACACAAGAAGACACAACTAACAATTCCAATTGGACAAATTTGTCTTGGAATTAAAAAAGAAGACACAACTAGCAATTCCAATTGGACAAATTTTTCTTCCAATTCCAAGAAGACATAACCAAAAATTCCAATTCCAATTGGACACATTTGTCTTCCAATAGCAAAAAATTGTCTATGAATTAAACAACAAGACAAAAAGAACAAAAACATGTCTCCTGCTACTTTTGCATGAAAATGTCAGGCTTGTTCAATTTTTTGAGATATATGAGGTAGAGAAATGTTCTTGGCACATAAAAATTCTCAGTAGGAATGTGTGCGCGTTCCTAAAATGCATGTGCACTAAACCACATGTGTGTTCTAGGAACACGCACATGTTCCTACTGTGAATGGATGAGTGCACAATCATACGGATTTCCTCCCAACCATCTAAGCTAAACCCAATTGATTGTTAAAAACATTTATTTTATGAAGGAACTTCGTGTTATATTATAAATAATTTTTATTGAAATTCTTTTAAAGTAATTATAAACAATTTTATTAATATTGAAACAATTTGTAATTTTGTAAGCAATAACTACATGACATTACATAAAAAATAAACAATTTTACTATTATCTAGTTTAAAATATAAAAAAAATCATTTTATACTTCACAAAGTAGGAATATGAGTGGACCTGAAGGTTAAGAAATTGTTTTTCTTCCTTGGAGGCTACAGGTTCAATTCAAGAGAACCTCATGATACCAAAAACATTGATGAAATTGAAATCCTTTAA
>ML802441.1:38398-48609 GCA_009831015.1 Picea engelmannii
AGTATATATTATATATTATATTTAATTCATATTTATATATTATATTTGTATAAAAGTGTATATTGCATTTAATTCAACACATAGTTGAGAATGCATAATGTTTTCATTCATTTTCACAATGTATTATTTGTATATTATAGACAATAGTGTTTCTCCTTTTAGGAAATGAAAAGAATTAGAGTGATCTAATTTTGTACAAAAGGGACCCTTTGTATGGGCAAAAATTTGATAAGAATCCGATAAAAATTTAAAGTATAAGAAAAATTCTACAATGATCAAAGATCCATGTGTGGTGGAACAATGTGCTTAAGGGTTTTTCCCAATTCTGAATTCACTTGGATTGTTAAAAAATTGATCAATGTCTCGGATTGATGGGAGCTCTAATTCTCTATATCAATAGATTCCAAGAGTTGAAGAGAAGTTAGCTATAAGATTAGATGGCTCTAAAATAATCTACTAAACAAAAATATATTCATGGTCAAAATGCATTCTATATTAGCAACATTGGTGTAAATACTTGCATAGTTTGTGTACATAAATGAGCTCCATATTGGAGTATTCATTCACACAATTAATAAACTTGTAGAATGGTTGTAATGCTACATTGATTTCAATGTATTCGAGTGTAAATGACATCTAATGTATATTTTTACCATTCCTTTTCACATTGTCCCATTTGAAAAAATAGTGTTTGGACCTTTTGGGAATGAAAAGAATCTAAGCCAAGAGACTATCAAAGGTTGAAATGAATTCTATGTTATAGATTCTCACTTCATGCTCATAGAGCATTTGAACTAGGGTTTCCAAAGGACATGGGAAGAAGGAAGCAAAGAATCCATAGAAACAACATAAAGGGGCACCTTTAACTAGCTTTCATCCATGAGCGCATTTCTACCTACAAATCTATTGGCCATTTTAGTAGAGGTTCCTTTATTGAATGAACCAATTCTCTAATACAAAGAAATAAATATATATATTCAAGAAGATAGTTTTATAAAGCAGGGGGAAAACAACTCAATGTAGCAATGTAAGTTCATGAAGAGATTGGATGTAACATCCCACTCTGGCGCACTGAGAAAACTTATTCTTTGAGGACACTTGCTCGCAAGTGATCCAAACTATTATGATATTAAAACATTTTTCCTTGATTATGATGCGTTATGGTAGATGACATGATGTTTTACTGCATTGAACTAGACAGGTGCTATTGAATCAGTTTTACTGAGTGCGTAGGGTTTTGGACCTTGAGGATGCAGAGGCATCGACGAAACCCTTTGGACTCCGGATCGAGTCAGGGAGTGTGCTCATGGGGTTTGATTGTTTTACTGTGATTTTAGTACATTTGATTAGATGATATGATGTGGACATGTTCTGACACGATTGTTGATGATGCAGACTGACGATAGCTTGCTAACCAGACTCACATATGGAGTAAAGGGGCCACACACGACTACCAGAGAGGTTGAGGGAGAGGTGTGGACAACAACCCTGCCACAGCCTACTAGCACTCCCGCTATGGCTCAAACTGCAGGTTAACAATTACCTAGTTCGAGAGGACCCACAATGTCGTGAGGGAAGACTGCGATAGTCGCTCACGATGATTCTAAGGGGCATGCAATAAGGTGGGGGCCGTATTCCTTAGAAGCCCTTAGTCTCCCACAAGTTCACCTGGTGGAGTGTTGACTCCAGGGGTTATTGATGTCTACCAATCAGTCAAGAGGCGAGTGGCACCCTTGGAGCACGTGGTGCATCCTGAAGGGCACGTCGCACAAAAGAAACACAAGAGGCAAGTGGCACCCTTGGAGCATGTAGTGCATCCTAAAGGGAACATTGCGCAAAGGAGCAAATGAGGCGAGTGACACCCTTGGAGCACCTAGTGCATCCTGGAGGGCACGTCGTGTTGATGATGATAGAGGAAGAAACCTAGATGGCCCTAAGATAGACAACACATTAAGAAATTTTAAAACAACTTCCCTAAATAAATGTCACCTAGTTCAGAATCTAAGTTCTAAGTCTAAAACTTCTCTAGGGGTAAAATTTTGTCCACCCTTAAGAAAATATACCTTATAAAAATAAAATAATAAAATTTAAACTAAAAACCACTTAAGTAATAGTTTTGGTCTTCATAAAAACTTTTGGGGTAAAATGAAGAGAGTAAAAATTTAATTAAAATCAATGGATATAAAATGTCAAGAAGAAATTATTTTATTTTAACTTTTGATAATTTAAAAAGGTACTAAATTAATAATAAAAATAAAAAGAGGATAAATTGCACAACTATCTTTTCTAGCTCTAATAAAAAAAGGGAATGAAGGAAATGTAAAAGTTAGGAATTTAGCGAAAGGAGGTAACCTAAAGAGGGAAAGAGGGGAACTCATGGTAAAACGCAAGAGGTCAACTTAGTAAATAATCTGCAATTAAGAACCTTCTAAATTGAACTAAATTAGCAACTTCATTTTAGGGAAAGTCTTTAAACACTGTAAGGGAATCTAGGGACACCTAGGAGTAAATTTAGGAGTAACTCTAGGTGGGTGAGGGAAATAAGAAAATTTAATAAATTAAAGAAAATAATTATTGGAGGAATGTGGGGGATGAATGACACTTGTACGATGGAGAATTTTTAGAAGATTTTTATTTTAAAACTTAAATTAAATGAGATTAGGGAAAGATGGAAAGTTCTAAAACTCTATAAAAGAGAGGAAGGAGGAGGAAGAAGGGGATCGGATTTTAGGCTTTAGCATAACGTTACGTTGCCGGATTAGTGACTTGACTAATTTACTTGTGTAGAGTTGGGATTTCCCAGCTCGGATAGGAGTGGTAGCTCGGCCTTGCGAGGTGAGCTGGGAGCTAGACATACCATCTGGATACTGTGTGGCCCCCTTTGCGGATTGGGGGGCTAAGGGGGAACCAGAGTACCCCTAGCGTTGGCTGGGAGGTACCAGTGAGGTCTCGACGATCGACGAGCTGGAGAGGCACAGAGCGTGCAGACGACATTCAGAGCAAGCGAACAAACAACGATACACATTTATGTTTATTGATAGAATGTGGTAGGATGTATGATTAGGATCTGCATGTGTATTGAGTAGGTAGTTGATTGTCTGGATAAGTTTATCGTTGCTTGTTATATATTTGCTAGATGAATTAGCTTGGTGTTGCATTACCTCCTTCGTATCTTAACTCTGTGTTTGCTATGAATGGCCCTTATGACTACAAATTTTTTCTGCACGTTAATATCTGATGAGTGTTATCTTGAGCTTCGCCCTTTTTTTGTGTGTTTGCTTCCCATTTATTCTAGTCTGTGTTTCATTTTTGGGGTGTTGGGCTGGAATTGTCACCTTGACCTCTGCAAATTTTGATGGCTATCTTATCCTTTGGGATGCAATTTTAGAGGCGTTCATTTCCCACTGCTGGTACACATTCTTGGGTGGAAAAATAAATTTATAATAAAAAAAGATAATAAAAAAAAAATATAAAAATAAAAAACTCCTCTTTAAGTCAACGATTTCACTCTGCACGATCATATCCTTTATTTGCAACCTTGCACAGCGTAATCCTCACTGTTGGCATTCTAACTCCGCACGACCACCAACTCTCTAGTGATGCGTTTTCCCTGTGTGAACATCCCCTTATAGTAGCAATCTGTTGCTCTTATTCTAGATTTGTTCGGCTGGTGCCCGAAAGTAGGCGAAGTGGAAATCCGTTGCCCATGCTTCAATTCGTTGCCTATACCTGGAAGCAAGAGACTCTGTCATGATCTCTTTTTATTTACGAATTTTCTCTCCAAAATTTTAGCGAGTTCATTTTTAAAAAGAAAAATTTATTGTATATCCAGTCGGGGTCCTAGACTATCAGTGTTGAGGCTATTTGACCTTCATACGCGCAACCACTCTCTACCCTGTTGCAGCCACCTCATGCATGAAGCATGGTTTAGACCAACACGACATGTGACTTCACCAGGACGCCAACTACCACTCATGCTTTAAGGTGGCGTTTTGTTTTAATTCCTGCCAGTTTCCTGAATTATTTTTGGCAGTGAAATTTTTGGGTTTGTTAGCAGTCTAAGGCACTGAACAGAGTAGATGTGACATCATTGTTCCTTGTCCCCAACCACTTGACCCTGGCGTCTGAGTTACTACTTTTTTGTGTTAAAAAAATCGCTAGATGACAGACCTGTTATTTTTCTGAACTTAAGGCTACAACGATGATAATCCCTGGCATGGTTATCTTTTTAAAAAAAGTGGTATAATATAAATTATTGTATTGCAAATTAACACTAGCCATTTCTTTTATGATGACAACACGATGTATTTATGCTTGCCGAAATCATTTTAATCCATAGTCCTTCCCATATCTTTTATTTCAGTAAATCAGGTTACTCCAAATGGCAGTAATTTACCTTAACCCTTATGGTAGTCGATCCTTAATTGTTAACCGTAGTGATCCACCTTTTAGTTAATGCCTTATTGAGGTGATTGGCGGGTAAGAATGTGGTTGGATTTAACTGGATTTAGATGTCAGATTGATCTTGATTTGAGCTTCAGTCTTTAATTGCAACCTTCTATTTATAAAGGGATGTTTCCAGGTTTTACTTTTTCAATCGATGAAAATAAGAAATGCATGGTGGACTCCCTTTCCGAAGGTTGTATTTTGTCAATGGAATTAAGCCAAATTGAGTTCTTAATTGCATGATTTAAATAAGATCCAATCTTCCTTAAAATCCTTACAGATATGTAAGTCAGCTTATAATTTATCTTAATTAATTACTAAATTTGGATTTATTTTCTTATAGTTCTTTTAATGGTTGTAGGTTAGCTTGAGGTTCTTCCTTAAATTTTCTGTATGATTGAATCCCTTATACCTTAATTGGGCGTGTAAGGTGGCATTGATGTCTCTATGTACTATTTAAAAAGATTGGGATCTTCTTATGGTACCTTGTAGATAGAATGTAAATTAGCATTAAAGCCTTACATATGGTTGATAGGTGTTGGTCTTTTAATTCTATTAATGGATGTATAAAGCAGCCCTTACTTCCATTCATTGTTCATTTAGTTGATCTTTTATGATTACCTTGAAAAAAAAATGGACATGCACTTTGGTATCGAATTCTTAATTTATCACTTAAGTAAGATAAATCATTTCCTTATGATACATAGTGAGCTACTTAGGAGTTGTATTTGTTACATGAGTCGAGTCACTCGATAAGTGACGCTTGAATTGAATGACCCTAATTATAACAAGTTACTAATCTTGATTAGAAGATTTTTACATCAATTCAAATTTGTAGTTATGCTCCTGTGTTTCTTGCTAATTTTCATGTATTATCCTTTTGCTCATTGTTTTTAAATATCGTGTAATGGATTGATTAATATTTGTAGATTATTTTATTGCATCATGAGGAATTGAAGGTTATGTATGGTTGATAGTATAGTCTTGATTTGATGCTTATGATGGGATTGAGGGGATGTAGACACCTCCATGTTCCTCAGAACAGTCGCCAGCCCTGAGACCTTAAATGGTTAAAATCGATGGGAAACTGGGCTTGAGAGTTGCTTATGTGTCTTGGAGGTCCTAACCATTGTAGGGTATGATGGGCGAGCAATTAGTCTTACATTTTTGTCAATTGACTGTTGTTCATTGCTGGCAGAGGTTGATGTGTGTCTTAGAACTTTATGTTGATATCGCAATTGCATGCGTCTTGATTCATTGTCATGTGGTGACGTAGAGTATATGTCTTGTTACCCTTGTACACATGCACACACAAAAAAAATTTCACTTGTTATGAGAGGTTGATGTCGTGATGAACGGGAGACCTATTACATATGGTATCAGAGTGGGTTCAACCCATGACTTGGGATTACTATGGCTTTCGTTGGCATGATTTGATTATACTGTTGCTAATCGAGTGGATTGTGTGTGTGCAGGTAATCATGGTTAGAGGATGCCACGGGGGTATACGACGGGGTGCTAGGGGAGGAGGCGTGATGCCTCTAGTAGCATCCACACCTGAGGGGTCTAACCCCCAAGGAGACGAGCAGGTTCTCGGACATGAGCATATAGCAGTTGGTGATGTAGTCAAGATGATAAGATCTTTTCAGCGCATGTCTAAGGCACTAATCAGTCGTTTGGACAAAGATGAGGCCAGAGCATCGGTGCCCACTGAGGTTCCGCCGTGCGCAACGACCGTTACTGGTAGCATTCATCATGAACTTGAGAAGGTCAAATTTCTCGAGTTCTTTGGTGCCCCGGATGGCGCAACCGTCGAGGCATGGTTGGAGAACATGGTGATGTGCTTCACACTTCACAATTATACCTCCAACATGAAGGTCCGCATGGCGGTCTTCCAACTGAAGGGGAGCACTCTTCTATGGTGGAAGACACTCCTACCACAACTGAACATGGCCGTCGAAGACGTGTCATGGGAACTGTTTGAGGAGCAGTTCTGAGAGAGGTACCTTTCTAAGGAGTTCATAGAGCATCAACTCAATGAGTTCAATTCCTTACGACAGGGAGGTTGTACGGTGCCCGAGTAGGAGGCCCATTTTATGGAGCTACTCCGATACACTCCGCACCTTAACGCTGAAAAACTTAAGGTCAACAGGTTCGTGTTCGGCCTTAACAACAGCCTACATGCAAAGATTATGATTTTTATGCCTCAAACCTTGCATGATGCCATCCAGAAGGCCCTCATACTAGAGGAGGAGCTTATCAATGGGGGTCAGACCAGGACTCCAGGGAGACCAGCAGGGTAGGTTTCATCTGGAACATAACAGCACCAGACACCAGCGAGACATACGCTGGGATATCGTGGCTTCCAGAGGGGACCCACTTTCACTACACCCCGGTGACTGCCGCCTCAGTAGTGGACACCTTATCGGGGACCATAGCATCAACAACAACATCGCCCGCAACAACAACAGTTTAGGCCTTTTCAATAGAATAGACCAGGGTTCTAGGCCGGTGGGTCGTCATCTTCTACTTCGGGTACCAGGACTACTGGGCCGAAGAAGGGGTGTTGGATGTGTGGGGAGCCACACTATCAGTATGACTGTCCTTTGGAGAGGACCAGAGCGTCTGGATCAGCAGGACCCACTACCATGGGAGATATAGGCAAGGCCCATCGGATTCATGCAACGGTGAATAACCTCCAAGAAGAGCACTAGTCGACTATGCTCGAGACGAAAGGTACTGTTGCTGACCAAACCCTTAGTATTTTGATAGATCCCGGTCCTACCGAGAGTTTCATTTCTGGTGCAGCGCTAAAAAGGATTAAGGTAAAGGCAGTTAAACAGGACGAGTTTAGCTTCATAGAGATGGCTTCAGGAGCCAAACAGAAGGTTGGAGGAAATATTACGGGCTGTGCCTTTAACCTGGGAGAGTTTGTCACAAGGGAAAACCTGTACGTCACGACCCTAGGATCTTATGATGTCGTAATTGGTATGGATTGGTTGGAATCGCATGAGATGATGCTCAACTGTAAGAAAAAATGATTGAGCTTGGTCGCTGACGAGGGACAAAGGCGTGTGATTGTAGGCCGGAACCAAGGAGTTTCCCTAAGGTTCATCTCTTCCTTACAGCTACAGAAGAGTATGCGCAAGGGGTGCAAGATTTATGCGATCCTTGCGTTAAACGAGAAGGGAGTAGCGAAAGGTCTAGAACACCTTCCGGTGGTGAGAGAGTTTGCAGACGTATTTTTGGAGGAGTTACCTTGGATGCCACCGGAGAGAGAGTTGGAGTTTACCATAGACCTAAAACCGGGGATTGAATCGATAGCAAGAACACCTTATAGGATGTCGACCCCAGAGTTACAAGAGTAAAAAATGCAACTGAAGGAGTTGTTGGACCTGGGACTGATATGTCCTAGCGTGTCACCATGGGGTGCATCAGTTATTTTCATATGAAAGAAGGACAGATTGTGGAGGATTTGCATTGACTACCATCAATTGAACAAGGCCACAGTCAAGAATCAGTATCCCTTGCCGAGAATTGATGATCTATTCGATCAAATGAAGGGTGCGATGGTGTTCTCCAAGATCGATTTGCAATCAGGGTATCACTAGTTGCGGATCAAGGAGGATGACGTTCCTAAGACCACCTTTAAGATGAGGTTTGGACATTATGAGTTTACTGTTTTACCATTTGAACTAACAAACACCCGAGGAGTATTTATGAGTTTGATGAACGGGGTGTTTCGCGAGTACTTGGACAAGTTCGTCCAAGTATTCATTAACAATATTTTGATTTACTCTTGTACGATAGAGGAGCATGACGAGCACTTGCGCTTGGTACTACAGTGTCTGTGAGAGCACAAATTGTATGGGAAATTGTCCAAATTCTCTTTTTATCAATCGAAGATTCACTACTTAGGGCATGTCATCTCCAACGAAGGTATCATTGTGGATCCAACCAAGGTCGAGGCTATTATGGAATGACCTGCGTCGACGAATGTCATGGAAGTGCGTATCTTTATGGGTTTAGTAGGATACTATCGACGATTTGTCGAGAGATTTTAGAAGATAGCAAATCCGATCATGAAATTGCAGAAGAAAAACAAGAAGTTCGTTTGGACCGAGAAATGCGCGGAAGCATTTCAGAAGCTTAAAGAGTTGTTGACGAAAACGCTAATACTGAAGGTCCTTGACATGGACGCAGACTTCTTGGTATGCACAGATTCATCCAAGGAAGGCTTAGGCGGAGTCTTGATGCAAGACGGATGAGTGATTGATTACATTTCAAGGAAACTGAGAAGGCATGAGGAGAACTATGCGACGCACGATTTGGAGTTATTAGCCATCGTATATGCCTTGAAGGTTTGGAGACACTACCTTGTTGGATGAAAATTTGAACTAAAGACTGATCATTGTGGACTACAACACATTTTTACGCAAAGCGGCCTGAACGCGCAACAACGGCGTTGGTCGGAATTTCTTAGCGAGTACGACTTTGAGATTACTTACATAAATGGAACAGTGAACTGAGTGGCGAATGCTTTGAGTTGGAGGACACACATATTTTCGCTGTTGCCTCTTCAGACGAATCTACGTGAAAAGATTCTAACTTTACAGCGTGACGACGACTGGTACAAAGAGGTTGAGGGCTTTATCGGACAAAACACAATGATGGTACCACAATATGAGGGATTTTCATTTGATAGCGATGGTTTATTGAGGTTTAGAAGTCGGATTTACGTACGACCAAATGACGAGTTGAGGATGTTGATCCTGAGCAAGGCTCATAGAGCAGTTTACATGGCTCACCCGGTAGTCACGAAGATGAGGGTAGACCTTAAACCCTTATTCTTCTGGAAGGGAATGAAGTCCGACATAGTCAACTATGTGGCTAGATGTCTAGAGTGTCGGTAGGTAAAGGTTGAACATAGACACCCAACAAGATTACTACAACCGCGCGCTATTTCGGAATCGAAATGGGAGGTTATTTCGATGGATTTTATTGTTGGATTGCCACTGAAGGCAAGGAGACATGACTCGATTTTCATAGTAGTAGACACTCTGACGAATAGTGCTCACTTTATTCTTATGCGTACGATGTATCAAGCACCTGACATAGCTATAGTTTTCGTCAGTGATATTGTGAGGCTGCATAGCATGCCTAAGAGGATTATATCCGATCGAGGATCAATGTTTACTAGATGATTTTGGACAAGTTTCCAAGAGGCCTTGGGAACCCAACTTAACTTTAGTACTGTGTATCACCCCGAGACTGATGGACAGACCGAATGAATGAACCAGACCTTGGAGGACATGTTGTGCATGTATGTGATGGACCAAAAAAAGCATTGGGAATAATTCCTGCCTCTAGTAGAGTTTGCTTACAACAACAGTTACCAAAGCACCATTAAAATGGCTCCTTTATAGTTTCTTTACGGGAAACTGTGTCAGACGCCCTTGAGTTGGGATCAACTTGAGGATAGGGTCCTAGTGGGACCAGAAGTGATCCAAGAAATGGAAGAGAAAATGAAAACCATAAGTCAAAGGATTGAAGAAGCACAGGATCGACAAAAGAGTTATTCCGATGCGCACCGAGTCAACCGTAGTTACAAGGTTGATGATAGAGTCTTCTTGTGGGTTAAACCGCATAAGAGTTCGATCAAGTTTGGAAAGGGAGCTAAACTCTCTCCTAGGTTCATGGGACCTTTCAAGATTGTGGAGAGAAAGGGGCCCGTGGCCTATCGACTAGCCTTGCCTGATTCTTTG
>ML802441.1:89056-114591 GCA_009831015.1 Picea engelmannii
TGGTCAGTAAGATCCTTCAATTTTGATAGTCATTTTTACCCCTTATTCCACGAGAACAAGGGAGGAAAATGTAATCTTATAAATTCTCAGAACTTGATATATAGTGGGATTCTCTCCATGTACAAGCCGATATACTCTTTGTTAAACATAATATAAATTTTTGTTACTTATTTTTGTTCTCCATACTGTGATGGATATTTTGTAAGATGGTTAAAATATTTCCATTTAATATCAATAAGGATTAGTTTTATTTTGTTTGTACATTTGTGAGTTACTAAATCATTTCCAGTCACTACTTGGAAATGCATGGGCCCACCTCCACTGGTATGTTGATTTATTTTTATATTATTTGTTCACTATCTGTTGTAGCTATGTTCGTGAATAGATTCATGTGGAGTGGTTTCTAAACTGTAGGTTTTATTTAATTTATGTGTACTCATTACTCATTGTGGATTTCCATGTGTTATAAATCGAACTTCCCTTAGTACAATGGAAGGATTTCATATAATCAAACAGATGTGTGAATGAATGTTAATATTTGCATCTTACTGAAGTAAACTTCCTTCATGTATAAGCTCGAAATTCAAACACGTTCCATGATTTATTGGTAGTTTACACAACCATGAATGTCTGATCTAAATACCTCACACACTTGTTAATAAAGATAAAGTTCACATGATCCAATGACTAAACTAAACTAAGATACTAAAATTACCCATTGTGTGTCTGTCAACTTGGAGTTGTATTTAAAGTGTTGACACTAGTTATTAAAGACTTGTTTATGAGCAAAGTCAAAGATCTGGAATGTAAGGCATGATCATATTGTAACTTCTATCCGCTTAAGGATCTGAGTCTTTTTCTTATATTAAATAAGAAGGATTGATATCAAGCATTGATAGAATCTTTTTGATGACCTGGTCACATATCAAGAAACTTTAAACACCCTTTGACTGTTGGGAGAATGGATTATGTTCATAAAGGATTTAATTGATAAATCCATACTCGAACTCTGTGGTATTAAGGGCATAGGTGTTCAAGTTATTAATAGGAGCCTATATATGTGATTTGAGTTTCCTTCTTGCTGAGTGTGGTGTGACCTCTAGAGGTGTTTTAGCGAAAATAAGATGTTATTTCAGGAGACAAGAGTCTAGTTTCAATCGAGTGCAAATTGTGTGTTTTATTGGTATCTATAAGTCTTCTTCATAGAGTAGTGTTATCTCCTTGCTTCACCCACCAATTGAAGTGTCAAGCTTTGTGTCTAGGATTGTTTAGAGTCATTCCCCTGCACTCTAGTTTATTGTATGTGGGTTGTTATCGGACTAATTGGTAGGTGCGGACACTAACAAATCTCCCTAGATCCACCTGGATCTAGAACAAAATAGGACAGGACATGAATCTTTCCCTAAGTTTTGACCATTGAATTAGCTAGTAGGAAGGAACAAATAACATACCTTTGTATTGCTTCCTAGGGTCTCTGTTGCTCCCGCTTCACTCCGGTGCTCTCGTGAGGTCAAGACCAAGACAGCACAAACCAACCAAAGTGAAGATATCAAGATATATTCCACTGTCAACTTATGTGTATGATCAAGAAATTACACAATAAAGCGAAAATGACTTTATGGGAAAGGGACATGCCACTGTATCATATTAATTGAAAGTAAATATTACAACCTGATCGCCTTGATGTCGCAAGATTCCTTTCAATGGCTCTTGGCTCCAAGACACACACACTTGCTCAATCCTTGTATGAAGAAGATCAAATCCTCTTGATAGACTTTCTAGAGTCTCCAAGATCCTGTTCAAGCTAAGTCCTTCACACAATTCTTTCACCAATTCTCCAATGAATCTTGCTTAACCTTTTCCATGAGAATTCCATCAATATATAGGAGAGAATGAGATGGTTACTTGGATAAGAATGATCCCACAATATCAGGGAATCCAGTACAAGGATAACCATTCGAATGCCAACCCATTCTTCTAGAAGATTCCCTTCTAGAACCATCGAGAATTCATCTTTTTCCATGCTTTAGAGAAGGTTCGCACCCTAGATATGTTGCACAATGCGAGAAGTTCGTACACTAGCTTAAGGAAGCCTGCGAGAATGGGTCATTCTCGCACCCTGGGATACTGGCCACCTGAGAACTCTCTTCAAAAGTGATTTTTCTGGGAAGAGATGAATGTCATTTTTATTAGGAGAAAGTTCTTATGAGGAGACTAAGTACACCATCATAAATACACCATCATGATGAACAAAATCATGGGTAACAGAATGCCCCCTAAAGTATGAGGCTAGAACCAGTGACAACCGAAAGACTTTGTAAACTGCATGTGTGTGTTGGGAACTAGGAGAACACCTAATCGAAAACCTGCAAACAAGCAAGCATCTGCAGAATATCATATATACTAATTCCGATATAGGCATTCCCATACTCAAATCACAAACGGATGACATTGTAGACATAGGTCATGGCCACCAATCATACACTGTGGATCCATGCCGTCAAAATATAGCATAGCCACCAGTAATACACTGTGGATCTATGCGAGAAATTCAAATTAAGGCGACATAGCCACGAAACATACAAAGTGGATCTATGTGTCACAAATTATACATACTCCATCACAACCTAGACAAAGAGATGATATCCAGGGTCTTCAATCTTCTCACCCAAAAGTACGAATCTAACCATGTGATTACATGTGTTGAAGTCGAACATGGTATAAACCACTTGATTACCGATCAATGATGAAACCGTTAACAAGTGTGAGGGAAATCACCATTGATGTCAATGAATCCCAATGTAATGTGGTACAAACCATCGAGTGTGAATGAATGAGTTGAAGTCAAACATTCGACGTAATCTTTCGATCAGGGGTCAATGATGTAAACCCACTGTCGAAAGAAAGGAAACCTGCCATTGAGGCATGCAAGTTCCAAATAATGAGCTGAAGTCAACGGAACAAAACTCGTCACAAGAGGGCCTTGATGTATCCCCCATCAATGACACGAAATGAGTAACAAATTTTGAAGGTGAAGTAGAGTATGATGTAAATTAAACTAGACACAGGGAAGGCCGACACGAAGAGAATGGACAACTGCAGATGGCTGACTCAATAGAGGTTTCAGACGAACTTCTCTTGAACATATGAATGACAAAACCAATGATTTTGCAGCATTGACTCAAAGACGACACATGGAATGACCTTGTAGCAAATCAAATGAGAGACAAATGGATTTCCCAAACCGGATTCAAATATAATGAATAGGGGGTGTCATGTTCAAGAGCAACACTTACTGCCAATCAATATGAAGATGAAAACATATCCCTTTCTGAAATTTTCCCCCACCATTTTTGGCGAGTACCTCTTTATTTTTACGCAAGCTTGAGGAGGATAACATATGCTTGTTGATATAAGCTTATCCTTCGGATAAGTCCTTCGGAGTATGTTTGACGAACCCTAAGAAGGAGTGGTTCGATCCGATTGCGGGTCTGTCGATGTTTGTTTAACGAGTCCAAAGATAGAAAACTCGAAGGTTTTTCATGATTATAGAGTCTGGAAAAACACTTAAAAGAGAACTCTCTCAGTTCATTTTTCGTAAAGTAATCTGATGAGACCGAAAAAGAGATAAATTATCGCCCACCAGACGCTTTCTTCAAATACTTTATCGAGCGTGAAAATAGCAAGGTCTCTTAGCTATCTTTTCATGTTTAGAGAGTCTGAAAAGAGCTTGAAGAGGACTCCAGGGGGGTTCCTTTTTTGTATAACCTTGTTGAGCCCGAAAAAGTGATAAAAGTATGCTCGATCGTGTTCTCATGTATTTTTGAGTGCGATAACGGACAAAGACCAAGCTCGAGGTTTTATTCAAAAACCATAAAAAAAAATCAAAACATGCGATGAAAAAGAAAAATTACGTCTGCATCCCTGTATATAAATATCGAAGTCATTACGCCTGCAAAATTTACACTCAAAAGGGAATTAGGGATTAGGGTTTAATAAATAAATAATTATAAAAAACCAAATAACATGGAAAAAGTAAATATAAATAAGTAAAACTCTTTTTACCATATCATTTTCACTTTTCCACTATTTGAGCCCCAAAACCCCTCTTTTACCCTCGAAATTCAGCGTCAGATTGCGGGAGTTACGAGCATCCATTCGATGAGCCGTCAACGACAATGAGTTAGGCTCTTTTTCCTCTACTCTTTCATGGTTTTATTTTGCATTTTCATTGGTTAAAACTCATTTTTGAGTTAGTTCTATGAGCCCTACTTGCACTCAGCCATTCTCGCAGGTGGGATACACGGGACCTACAAGAATGGGTCATTCTCGCAGGTGATCCCACAGTAGCCTGCGAGGTTCTCACACTGTACCTAAAGGGCACCTGTGAGAACCGCAAAGCACAAAAGTTTTTTAAAAAATTTCTCAATGAAAGAGAACCAATTCATGAATAGAGTTACTAATCCTCTTCTTGTGCTTCTTATGCAGGTATTTGGCCATCAAAATGGTTCTTGAATGGCATGAAAGGGAGCACAAAGAAGATGATGCCATTGCCGGAAATTATCCACCCACTATTGCTGCTTTGAGAAACTGTTTCCTTCTGATGTACTTTCATATCCCAGGCATGAGGGCCCAAGTCAGGTTATTAGAGTACCTTGTGCGTATGTGGGATCCCGATCACCAGGTATTTCATGTAGGGGTCCACACACTGTCCTTAGATATTGAGGACATTTACTTCTTGACTGGATTGTCACGGTGTGGGTACCACGTGAACCTGACTGGTAGAAGAGGTGGTGGGTTGCCCATGAGTGAGTACTACCTCTTACATTGTGTTCCCGAGGCAGAGAGGAAGAAAGGGAAAGTAGCTATTTGGGGAGTGCGGGATTTGACCCTCTGCACTATTTTATTCACCACTACACTTATGGTTGGGAGCTCTTCTCCTCACATGGTGCTCCAAAGTTACTTTCAGTATGCTATAGAGTGTACTGAACCTCGGGCTTTTAACTGGGTAGATGCAGTGCTTTGTAGCATGAAAAGGAAGTTTACCAAATGCAGACGAGGCAACCTGAAGCAATTCGGGTACGGGTCTTTGTTAGTGTCCTTCTTTCTCGAAAGGATTCCATTACTAAGACTGCAGGTGGAGTGGAATTTATTGGCTCCCATGGATCCAAGAATGTAGATATGGTGTCAAATCATGGTCTGACACGTAGCTGGACCAATTATCAAGTATGATGATACCTTCTTCGACTAGCTGCAACCACAAATATTGATGGTTGACGATTATGCTTATGCTGGGTTGGATTTCCGAGGAGAACTGGACTTAGTCCTGTTGGAGGATGCTTAGTGGGGGGAACTTGGTAAGAAGTACACAAGTTTTTCTTTTTAAATGTTTTTGTTAATTTTATCATATTCAAATGTTTTTTATATGTTTGTTCAAAGACTAAATACAAAATCCGTTTTTGATAACACAGATGTGGGACCTTACTGACCTCCTGGTACTTCTCCTATTCAGTGGCGAGGAGAGGTAGCACCAGTGCCACAATGGGAAGCTGAGGATTATCAAGCAGTGGAACAAAACCTAGAGGGTTTGACAACAGATATTTCAGACATGCCTCTTGGAGAGGTTCCATGACGCGATCAACATCATATAATAGGAGTGTTAGAGTCCATGAGTCGACTGCTCCGTAGAGTTTCCTGGGCAGTCGTGTGTTACCATGAATGTCATCCATGACGTCACTTTGTAGAAGCTATGAGCTTTAGATTTTGACATTTTAGTCTTCGGACAAAACTTTTTTGTAAAAAACTCTTTTGATTGTTATATATACAGACAACTTCTACTGGTTTATCATGTATTGTGTGAAAATTGATGTGATTGATTTATAAATGATCCAAATGTTTGTCTAATACATAGTTATCCAATGCATCTGTTAATGTATTTATACATCTAGGAATATGTTGATATTCAATATAATCAAAATAATGTTCCAAGAGGTGAATTCGCAAATACACCCGTAACAAAGTAGGACTTCGAATAGTATAGACATTACTTAACTATAGTACTACAAGTTGCGAATCGAGTCGCACAACCAAGTGATGGATTCCAAGCGAGATATCATCAATTAACAATTCAATAACAATTCTATTCTCTGCAATGTTGTTGGTCGTACGGCCGAGACACACACCTCGTAAGTAGAAAAGTTCGTTTGTAGGGGCGTAAATTGCCCATGCAGCAGAAGCAAGGTTCTGAGTACTACGGCTAGCACCATCAGCGAAGCCAATATAGGGTAGCGAAGACTCTGACATCTGGAAATCTAACACAACGTCACATAAGGGAAAAGACCAGATAATGACAAAAGAAAGCTATAGTAACACACAAGAAGTATGATACAATAAAAATACAAGTACTCCTGCACATATGATTTTATGCTTAGTACTTCTTCAAGTACAACCCATTCCTGGGTTCAGTCAAAGGAATACCATCGTAATCTACTAACTCATAAGCTTCTTTTTCCAAAACTCGTCAAACGATATAAGGACCTCGCCACATGGCTTCGAATTTTCCATATCCTAGCATATCTCGATATTTTTCATAGAGGAGAACGAGATCTCCTTCGGAGAAAACGTGAGTCTTGACATGTTTGTCGTATTTGGCCTTGACACATTTTTTCTGGGCTTCTATAACTAGGGTAGCATCACGTCGAGTTTCGTCTAATCGCATAAGATACAATAGACGTTCTTCCTCAGCAGAAGTGTTTGGTAGGAGTTCAACAACTATTTTTAAAGAGGGTATCTCACATTCAATCGAGAGAATAGCTTCCAAACCATAGACTAACTGCAAAGGTGTAAACCCAGTAGCAGATTTGACGGATGTCCGGTAAGCCCACAATGTCTAAAACAACATTGTGTGCCGACTTGTTTTGTGAATCCCTATCATTCGTCGGAGCATAGTTATGAGAACTTTGTTAATTGCTTTGACCTGGCCATTGACTTGTGGGTAATAGGGCATTGATTTATCATGGTGAAGACCCAACTTTTCAGTAAGTTCGGACATCATGAAGTTTTTGAAGTGGCTACCATGATCAATGACGATATCTTGGGGAACACCAAAACGAGCTATGATGTGATTAAAAATGAATAATTCCGCGGTCTTTCCAGTGTTTTCAAATGTCAGCATCGCCTCGGCCTATTTCATAAAGTAATCGACGGCTACAATGATGTAACCATGCCCCCCAGCCGAGTGAGGGTGAAATGTCATGAAATAGATGCCCCATTTCGCAAAGGGACCAACGGAGACCATAGGGTGAAGAGGAGTAGGATGTGACCGTATCTTCTGATTATAGGTCTGGCAAGCATGGCATTTTTGAACGACGATTATGCAGTTTTTAAATAAAGAAGGCCAAAAATACCCTGCTCGTAAGATCTTCTGGGCAGTAGCATACCCATACATATGACCACCACAGGTTCTAGAATGGCAGTCATTCGGAGATTTCTTGACTTCGTCGAACGTTAGGCAACGTCGAAAAACAGAGTCAATCCCTTGACGATAAAGAGTATCCCCGAGGATAATATATTGATGGGCTTGATAGCATATGCGGCGTCGGTCAGTACTAGACAAAATTGGCTGGAAAGTCTGGGTTTGGAGATAAATAATGATATCACCATACCAAATATCATCAGTGCTGATAAGGAAAAGAGATTCATCGAGTAATGAATCAGTTGCTACTGTTTCCATTTCAGAATAGGGAAAGTCGCATATCAACTCAACAAACACTAAGGACTTCTTAGACTTGGCGCATTCAAATTCCAAGTCAAACTCCTGGAGTATCACAATCCATTTGGAGTATTTTCCCCCTAGCAATTGACGTGTAAGAATGTGTTGCATAGGGTTGCAGTGAGAAATCATTGTAGTCTTGCGTGAGAGGATATAGTGCCAGAAGTATTGGACGGCTTGGACGACAGCCAAGGCCAGTTTTTCGACATCTAAATACTTGATTTCAGTAGGCGTTAGACTTTGACTCAAGTAATATATAACATGTTCGTCGTTCACATCATCCTCTTGGACGAGAACCATACCAATGGTGTAATCTGAGGTAGCAAGGTAGAGGAAATAATTGCGACTATAATCGGGGGGAAAGAGAAGCGGAGCACACGTTAGGGAAAATTTCAAAGCTTCGAAAGCATTGTTGGCTATGGTATCCCAGACGAACTCTGAACCCTTTTTGAGGAGCCGTGTAAATCCACGAGTTATCTTCCCATAATTTGGGATAAAACGATGAAGAAAGTTTTCTTTCCCCTACAAACTTTATAACTGGCGAAGAGTAGAAGGAGGAGGGAGATTAAGGATCACATCAACCTTTAAAGGATCCACCCAGATCCCTTGATGCGAAACGATAAAACCTATAAGGCGACCAGATTCCATGCAGAAAACACACTTGTGAGGATTTAAACGTATATGGTAGAACCGACATCGAACGAAAATGGCTCAGAGGTGGGTTGGGTGATCGACTCGGCGCATTGAGTGAGCAGGTAAATCGTCCAAATATGGTTGAATGATGTGCTTGATATCATGGAAATCATAAGACATAGCGCGTTGAAAAGGTGCGCCAACATTATTGAGACCGAAAGGAAGTTTTCGATAGGCAAAAGTACCCCAAGGACAAATAAAAGCAGTCTTATGTTGATCATCGGGAACAATGTTGATTTGATTATACCCGAAGAAACCATCCATGAGAGAGAAGATTTCACTTCCGGCGCAATCATCGACAATCTGATCAACGAAGGGGGTAGGAAAGTTGTCTTTGGGAAAATCTTTGTTGATATCCCTATAATCAACGCATACACGAATGGTGCCTTGCTTCTTGTCAATCGGGACAATATTGGAAACCCAATCTGTGAGAGCCACCAGATAAATAAAGCCGACTTTCAGAAGTTTCTCGACTTCGAGCTTGATAGCAGTTTCTTTACATGGGTGAACTAGACAAAGGCGTTTCCAGACGGGTTTAGCATCGGGGTATGTCTTTATCTCATGTATCAAAATCTCAGGGTCGATACCTGACATTTCTTCGTAGCTCCATGCGAAGATATCATGAAACTCTTTGAAAAGGGACATGTAGGTGACGACTTTATCAGAAGAACACGAAGCTCCGATATGGACATTTTCAACAATCCCAGATTTGACGGATATATCAAGGGGAATAGTGGGAGAGATATTTCTTAAGTTCCCTTCGGAAAACACATCGTGTGTAGACTCGGGAATGGTGGAAATGAAAACAACAGTCGATGGGGTTGAGATCCGTTGATAGTTCTCAATGGTATGTTTCTCTAGAAAGAGGATGGAACGATGATGCCCATCGTCCCAAGGGGTGTCCTCCATGACATACATGATCATCTCGTTTGTGGGAAAAATGACACGAAAAGGATCGGAAGACAACTCACCAAGAGAGGGGGTAGAAGGCGTCGCCGATTGAATGGCCTGATAGGCAGATTCAACTGGACTTAACGACATCGCATCGCCATAACAAAGATGATCTCCAGGGTCAGGTACTATTCAGGGGTCGTGAGACGCAGGAAGTTCGAGAATCGAAGTGGAGATCATGTTGATTGAAGCAACAGATGGGTGTGGAACATCAGGTGGTGGACTGGGGAAAGTACCCATTAACAAAGAGTCTTTTAGAAGGGCTACACCGATGTTCTCATGAACCGGTGGGGTTTTAGCGATGAATGGTACATTGCCAATACAGGTATCAGAATTAAAGAAGGCTAGTTGGTTGACAGTGAATACCTTACCTTGATGTGGGAAACGTACCACACGGAAAAGGGTCAACACAACTGCGCGCATGGAATCGATCCAGCTGCGGCCAAGCAGAAGATTGTAATCAAGGGGAGCATCAAAGATTTCCACTTCGACTTGGAATTTTTTGCCTTCTAACGTGATGGGAAACGAAGGAAGGACACCATAGGGCTTAAAACCAGAGTTGCTGAAGGCTTTAAGAGTATTCTAGGATTCAGTCAAAGAAGGAGAGCCAATGTCTTTCCAAAAAGCAAGAGACATGACACACGTCGAGGCACCCTCGTCGATAACGGTTCGACAAATTTTTTTGTCAGAGACAATCACTTGGATCTGGAATGCGAGTTGAGGGGGTGACCTTGGAATGTGATCCTCCAAGTCAAAAATTATTAAATTTGTATCCATCGGATCGATTCCATCGATAGCTTTCAACAGTTCCTTTCGTTGTGCGGGACAAGTTTGAAGGACTTCAAGGGCTGACATCGCAGAAGGTGCTTGGGCCAGATCTTCAACAATGTTGTATTTCTGGGTAGCAAGAGCATGAATATTGAAAGCCGATTTTCGAATGACAACCTTTGGGGGGGGGTCGTAGAACTGTGTCGAGGCTTAGTCGTTCGAGATGAAGAGGATCATTGGTAGGTGGAGTCGCGGGAGAGGGTTGTACCAAGGAAGGAGGTAGATCATCAACCTTATCTTTAGAGGGAGAATAATCTTTGGCTTGAGTAGTAAGTGCAACGTCGCTCTACTTTGAATCGCCAGTACACATCAATACATAAGATGTAGTAGAAGATGAGGGTTGGTCATGAATGAGAAACTGATCCTGTTGTTGAGACGGGAAGGGTTGGGACAAAACGACCAGGGCAGGTGGTTTTGGAGCTCCTTGAAGGAACTTAGTGACCTCGGCACGTCGCGGAAAATCCTTCATGTAGTGATCATCACCATAGATAAGACAAGGGTATCATGGTTTGCGCTTATCCCGATCATCAACAGGGGTAGTTTTGGTTCGCTCTACTTGAGAAGTATTTTTGTCCTCCTTATTCTTACCCCTTCCCTTTTTAGATTTGTTTTTACTGGCTGGGGTATATTGAACTGCATTTACCTCAGAAGTCTTGCCGGTGGGAGGGGTAGGAGACAGAGCATTTTGAACATTAGAAGAAGCAGGTTTGGGGATTGTGCTTGAGGTGGAATGTGGTTGGGCCTGAAAAGTGATAATCACACCGTCAGCTTCATGCGAAGCAGTTTGAGTAGTTGAAGTGGTGGTAGTGGAAGGACGAGGTAAGTCAGGTAGTAAATCGTAAAGGGTTCCCGTTTGTGAGTGAACGAGGTCAAGATATTGAGCATGACTTATGGCCTATTCTTCCGTGACTACTCCACCCATGGCGATGTCATGACCGATGTAGTTCAAAAATGATTTGGTGAACCATTCTGCCAGCAACTGATCAGGGAGTTTGAGTTTAATAAGACGTCGTCGCCGTCGCCACTCATGAATGTGATTGCATATATGAGTGGCCTTGTTTTGTTTGAAAGAAGTCAAAATATCGATCCCTGTGTCATAACAAATCGGTAATTGGTAGTGTGTGAGGAAAGCCATAGATAGGGTGGTGAAGTCAGAGAAGAAACGTCATGGCAATTCGATAAACCACTTCGCAGTAGAACCTGTGAGAGTTCATTGAAAAAGACGTAAACGAATAGAGTCATCCATCAACGAGTTGGATGAACACCATAGGTTAAAAGTCATAATGTGATTGTTTGGGTCCTCTCCCGCTTTGCCGTTGAATTTAGGAATGTCCGATGGTAGATTGGCTGGTATAGCATGCCATTGGGGAGAGTGACGAATTGGATCATTTAAAATCCTTGACAAATCTGGAAGATCCAAAGTGGCTATGAAGGGTAACTGTTGATTCACCTGCGGGTACTGGTGGCTTTGGGGAGGAAGCCCTATCGGCAAACCAGTAGGACCATAAGTAATCTGCATATAATGTGAAGACCCAGGAAGATTCGGTGGTGGTTGGAGAGGATAGTAGCTCATAGGATTATACCCTGGAACAGGGACTTGATTTTGAGCATTCTCCCCCCAAATGGGATTGAACGAACCTAGATATAGTTGGCCCATACTAGGGGGTATTATAGATGTAGCTGGAAACTGCTACCCCCCAGTTGATTGAGGAGGATGTTGTATCAACTGATTCCAATACTGGGCCAAGGAGGGAGGTATGTTTTTCCCATAATGTGGGGTCGGTCCTCCTATCGAAGGTGGTGTTCCAATTGGGGGTTGTGTTCCAATTGGGATTTGCGTTCCAATAGGAATTTACCCGTTGAAAGGGGGCTGAGTCATACCACCTTGGTGAAATTGTCCACCGACGGGAATCTGGTAAGTTGGAGTGAATGACAGAATAGTGCCACTAGGATTAAGACTACCAGTGGAGGACAAGGAAGGGCCTCCAAAAGGAAATTGAGGGAGTGTCAGAATAAAACCGGGAAGAGAGTGCCCAGAAGAAGAAGGACCACTAAGAGACCCGGATGGGGTTTGTGTAGGAGTGGGAATGGAAGCATTCAATGCTAGGTATCCGGGTGGTAGTGTCAGAGTGACGTTGGGCGTTCGTGGTGTGCTGATGGGAGCAAGACTAACCGCAGTAAACCCAGTTGGAACACTCGTAGTATCTATGAGATGGGCCATTTCGACAGGGACGGTAAAGTGATAGGCTGTAGTAAACGATACTGTCTCTGGACTAGAATTTTCGGAAATCAAAGGTGGGTTGATTTCAGAAACCACAGGTGAACTTGAAACAAAAGGGTCCCGTCGGAAAACACCCAAAGACCAAAAAATATCTTGGCCTTCAATGCCTGGAAAGGGTCCAACTAGTGATCCAGAATATGTAACAACTAAGTCTCCGGACGAATTCAGTCGCATAAGTGTTCGCTCAGAATCAGGGTGAAGTCGAAAGTCCTCTCGAGTATTTGTAATTCAAAAATGTTCTAGAGAGTCAGTTCGTTCCACTTGTGGTGTGGTGACAACTGTGACTTCACTTTGCCAAGGAGAGCCCTCAAGTGTACTTGTAGGCAAGGGTTGAGAACCTTCCAGATGCTCTAGAGATAAACCTTGTGTTCTACATGAATGACATGGAGGAGCTATTGTAAACGAGTGACAAACTTCACGAAGAAAATCGTATGGTCAACTTTGTTAAAAACAACACGCGCTAGTAAACAAAATCTAGGAAGCAACACCAAGCAAACAAGACCTTCTAATTCCAAAGTCACTAGTTGGTGATGAAATCCAACGTCGCAACAAAAAGACGAGAAGGGGCTGGGCTAGGGTGGAAACGTTACGCTGATGACCTGCTTAATGGACTTACACCCTGGTGCAAGCTCCCACACATAATCATGGGTATACCCTCCAAGGATCCCGAGTGACTTTGGTTAACGTCAATTCTAGGTACCGTGAAGACTTTCCCCTTCACAGTCACCTCGTGTAAAAACCTAGAAATATAGGCCACTAAGGTTACCACCAACAACAATAAATCCTGGGGGGGACGGTCGACAGTCTGATCCACACGCAAGGGCAGGACATCTAGCCCGAAATCAACTCAAAATGCTTCCACTCATCATTGTGGGTATACCTCCGAGTGATCCCCATAATACGTGCAATCTCTACACTGATATCAACAAAGCAAGGTGAGTAACCCTGTCAATATCAATGTGACCTCATGTTTGACCCTTGTGTGAGAAGGGATTCCCAGGACAAAATGTTGCAAATGGAATTTAACACTCCTTAACACAAGATGTTATTGTGTGTTTGGTGCTTTGGAGAGTGTATCTCTCTTCCTACTCCAAAGAACTAGCCTAGCTAAATGTTGGTGTAATAGAGCCCTATAAAAAAGTTGCTAGTTAAATTTTATGATTGCGCAGTGTTATTAAGGGCTGTTGTTACTCAAAGGAGACGGAGATGAAACTGATGTTGTATAAGACTCTAACCCAACGATGCATGGATGAGAATGAAACATATCAATTTTCGTTCAATGAATCCTATGTATGGGAGGGAGAGAGAAGTTTTCCGGATGAAACTTGAACTACAAGACACAATTTCCTTTAAAATGAAAATGCAACAAATCATGCATCAATAACAATTCTCTAGTGTTTCTTTTTCAATAACTTCAACAATTGATTTTCAATGTTTTCGAAAACGAAAATGCTTTTGAAAGAAAAAATTTGTTCACTTTTCAAAAAGGACCTACACCATGATGGTGAGAGTTCAGAAAATAAAAAACCAATGAACAAGCAATAGATAAAAAATGCAAACCACTCTTTCAATGGAAACAAAAATAACAAGCAAACCAAACTAGTCTTTTCAATTACATAAGAAAAGTGATTTTTCAAAGAATAAGAAAATGAGAAAGACAAAGAAGCTCAACTTTCAACTGATCGCCGGTCCTTATCCAAACAAGCACACTCAGATTCTAAAATCAGAGAGTATAGCTTTGCCAAGAAAAGTCAAGAAATGAAAGTCAAGAAAAAGTGACAGGAAGAGCCTTTGAAATCCTAAGACTATTCGTGCATGAGAACGAAGACAAGAAAAACATCAATCAATGGTCCAAGAAACTCTTGTGAGGCACCTAAACTGATCTGGGAAGTTAAAGATGCAAAAACTCAAATCCAAAACTTTGAAAAAATGGGTTCGCAGGCTAAGGGTATTACACAGTGCAAGAATAGGTGATTCTTGCAGGTGAGCTTTGAGAAGAGTGTGAGAACCTCACACTGAACCTAAAGGCAGGGTGTGAACTTAGTATGTTCTCGTAGGCTACTGTGGAGTGCAGTGTGAGAATGTCTGAAACTAGTCAAATTTTTGGAAAAAGACACAAAATTTAAAGAGGCCTCTGGACGCAGAGGGTCTATCAGGGTATCTTGAAGACTCAAAGATTGATATGAATGGAGAAAGGTAAGGCAAGAGAAAATGGTCAAGGAAAAATACCAAAAACCACAAGAAAACGAGTTATTTTGCCCAGTGGAGTCACCAATTTTATTATCGGACTAATCGGTAGGTGCGGACACTAACAGATCTCCCTAGATCCACCTGGATCTAGAACAAAATAGGATAGGACATGACTCTTTCCCTAGGTTTGACCATTGAATTAGCTAGTAGGAAGGAACAAGTAACATACCTTTGTATCGCTTCCTAGGGTCTCTGTTGCTCCCACTTCGCTCCGGTGCTCTCGTGAGGTCAAGACCAAGACAACAAAAACCAACCAAATTGAAGATAGAAAAATATATTCAACTATCAACTTATGTGTATGATCAAGGAATTACACAATAAAGAGAAAATGACTTTATGGGAAAGGGAAATGCCACTGTATCATATTAATTGAAAGTAAAGATTACAACCTGATCGCCTTGATGTCGCAAGATTCCTTTCGATGGCTCTTGGCTCCAACACACACACACTTGCTCAATCCTTGTATGAATAAGATCAAATCCTCTTGATAGACTTGCTAGAGTCTCCAAGCTCCTGTTCAAGCTAAGTCCTTCACACAATTATTTCACCAATTCTCCAATGAATCTTGCTTAACCTTTTCGATGAGAACTCCATCAATATATAGGAGAGAATGAGATGGTTACTTGGATAAGAATGATCCCACAATATCAGGGAATCCAGTACAAGGATAACCATTCGAATGCCAACCCATTCTTCTAGAAGATTCCCTTCTAGAACCATTGAGAATTCATCTTTTTCCATGCTTTAGAGAAGGTTCGTACCCTAGCTATGTTGCATAGTGTGAGAAGTTCGCATCCTAGCTTAAGGCAGCCTGCGAGAATGGGTCATTCTCGCACCCTGGGATACTATCCACCTGCGAAATCTCTTCAAAAGTGAGTTTTCTGGGAAGAGATGAATTCCATTTTTCTCAAGAGAAAGTTCTTATGAGGATCCTGAGTACACCATCATCAATACACCATCATGATGACCAAAATCATGGGTAACATGGATACAAATGTAGTAGCACCATAGATTTTTTCCTGCTTGTAGTGAAGTAAACATTTTAGTTTAAGGGTAGGTTGGACACTAGGAATTACTCTCAAGCTGGTTAATCTTATTATATATCAGTAACACAATTATATCAAGACTTGAGTGGATTCATATTTTGGAATGATATAGGCACTTTCCTGGGTAGTTTCTATTATTTTTTTATTAGTTTCTTGTTTCTTTATTGTACTCATAAAAGGTTGGTTTATTTTCACACATAGAATAGGATTTAGACAGTTGATTTCTTGGTTTGGTTATTAATTAACTGTGTGGAGTAGTGGTTGATTTTTATGTTCATGAATGATTGATAGGTCACCTATCTTTTGTGTTCCTTGAAAGACAAAGTAGGATACACTTATGTCCTTTGCCTGCACATACTATGCCTGGAGTTCATTAGTTTATAAACCTAGTTGACACTTATGTGGGACTTTATTACAACAATTAATTGACCCAAACCATGCCATGCCTTGCCTTTCCTTGAATTTCCATGGCATTCTCTTGTCACCTCAACACACTACTACATATGGGCAGATGTTTCCATGAAAATTTTCCACGCTTCCACTAGTTTCATCATTTTTTTAGGGAGGGCGGGATTTTCATGGATATTTTCACGAAAGTTCATCACAATATCCACGAAAATCTTAATTTAACCTAGTTGAGATTTCCGTCGCTATAACGACAAACGTTCATGGCAATAGCGGCGAAAATTTTGCCTATCTCATTGGTCGGTGTTAACGGCTAGTTGACTATTTTATCTATATACAAGTGACTTTAAGAGACTTTGCGACACAATTTCTATAGTTGCGACTCTGTTCTTGGCTTTTGTTTGAGATGTTTATTTTTTCCATCACCCACCAGTTGAACAAATCCAATTCTCGATCTACATAGCTCATATTTTGAACTTGCAAGGTTAGTATGCTATTTTTTATTGATGTACTCATTTAACTTGTAATTTTTTTTTGAAATGTCCAATTTTCATTTATCTTGTTTTTTCCTCGATAATATATTATAATATGTGTAGTACCATATTTCCTGTCTTTGGATTTTGGATCTAGTTAGTATATTCTATGGAAAAGGGTATGTAGATTCCATGATATTCTAGGTTTATGGAATCCACATACCCTTTTCCCTTCAATTGTAGCTATAATCTCTCTCTCTTTTCATTGATAAAGATATGGAATTGCTCTTGAAACTCAACCCTAATCAGTGAAATGATAGTAATTGATTTCTATATTCCCTTCTTTAGCAGGGACTAGTAAGATACATAAACACTAACCCTAAACTTATGTTAGGTATATATGTCGTTATTATATAAAGAAAAATTTTGTACACATATGACCTTATTATAAAGATGTTATCTATGTCGTCATGATGTTGATCCTCTACACATATGATCACCTTATTATAAATATGTTGACCTTATTATAAAGATGTAGGTCACTATAAATAAACATATCATAATCGAAAGGAGTAGCCAAAATATAAAAAATTGACAACTTAATGTTTGGTATGGTGTCGGTAAGACAATTACTTGTCAGGACAAGGATTTGTCACAATGAAAAAAAATGACAAGAAGATTTCTCGGTTAACGACGACATTAGAGGCGAGGGGTGATGGAAAATGTTATTTCCCTTGCTATGATTACAGAGGCTTGAAAAATATAAGACTTTTAATAACAACAACCCAAAGACATTGTAGGGAGAAGGGGCACACCGAAGGGGGTTATGAATATCGTCCCTTCGTAAGAGGATTCAATATTTAATGTATTCTCTGTAATAATCAGTATGTCAAGAATTTTAGTAATATTTCTCATCGGGATTTTTATATTCTCTATACACACTAACTTTTCTATGCTGTTTTTAAATATATAGACGATGCCCCCAAAGTGTCTGTTAGGATCCTAACCCACACATAGGTAGAGCAATATATTTAGATGTAATAAAGGTCAATATTAATAAGGCCTTTCAATAAAATAGAATCAGGTAGATGTAAGAAGACCTAATAGAAGCTTCCACTTCTAGAAGGATATTCCTCTAGATGCTTCTCTTGATAGACATATTTAGTATAAATAAGGGTCGAGGGTATGAAAACCCGAGCTTGGAGATTATTGTAATAGAGCACTGCTCGACTGGAGGTTTCCCCTTCGAAGAGGCTCGTGAACATTGCTTTCTGAATCAAAGTGTTATTTCTATTGTTGTTCTTATATCATTTATGTGTTATTGTGGAGATTATGTTGGTTATATTATTGTTATTCTTCCATTTCTAGCATTTTATTTATGTTCTGCATACTTTTTATATCCGGTATATTACAAGTGGTATCAGAGCACTTTCCTTGGCAGAAATTGTGGGATTTTTTTTCCAGGGTAGAGACGTATTCCGACACCTTTAATCCACATAGATCTGTCGCTACGCGCATAAAGACACGGTTGAGGGATTCATACATGCAGGAAATACAAGTGGTTCTTAAGCGCACATCTATTAGCCACCCTTGTAACCCCTGTTGGTACCCCTTCGAGTGGTAGCGTATCAAACAACACCTGTGTATGGATCATCCTAGATTTCCTGAATCCCTCTTTAGATAAACTGATCGACCGCCTGACTGCTTCAGTGCCATCGAGAACAACACTCGGGAAGATACTCTCTAGTACCTGGGTAGTCGGGTAGTACAGCTAAGGGTACGGTCTATCCTCCTTAGTTAGTGCCCTGAGATATTGGGCCGAGTAATATTGTTGGACCCCACACATATATCAGAGAGCTATAGCACAGGGCAAACCCTTTTCTGTAGAACCCTTGAATACCTAACCCTTGGGGGACAGAAACATAAACAAATTAAAACAAACAAGATCTGTTGCCACGCAACTCTGTTCGGGTTGTTAAATCACTACACTTTTCTTATTGGTTAAGCATTTGGGGATTTCATCACTGCAGTATTCTTCAGACCGGAGTATAACTCCACAGGTGTTAAAAGAAAAAAACAAGTTTGGAAATTTTTTCACCATTATTTGAGACCTATTCCATTGGATTCATCTCTTCTCCCTTATCACATTCATCCATATCATTTTTCGGAAAAAAAAATTGACCCCGCCCGCCCCTTTTCAGTTCACCCATCCTCATGGCCCATACCCGTAGCCAAGACCTGGAAGCTCGCCTCAACACCTTGCAATCTGGTCTCCTCGAGACCCAAAAATAAGTAAAACAACTCAGTGCCAGTGTTGCCTCCATCAATACAACCATCAATACAACCATAAATACAATCATGCCGTCCTCAATGGAGGAAGTCAAATAAGAATTGACCACC
This sequence comes from Picea engelmannii, assembly GCA_009831015.1. NCBI lineage: Eukaryota > Viridiplantae > Streptophyta > Pinopsida > Pinales > Pinaceae > Picea > Picea engelmannii. The sequence continues at coordinate 108,155 of ML802441.1, forward strand.
CAACTTGAATTTGTCTTTGCATCACTCTACATCAAACTGAAGATCCCTATAGATGACCCTTTCTCTGACGCACCTCCAAATAATGAAGGTGAACATTCCTCCCATTCCCATACCTTTCAACACCATCACTTTCAACGTGACCTACGCCTTCCATGGGTGGATGTGACCAAATTTGATGGCTCGGACCCCACTAGTTGGGTAACCCAAATGGAACATTATTTCCCTTTATACGACATTACAGATGACTTGGCCAAACTCTGGTACGGTGTTATCCATATAGATCAAGAATGTTGGCAATGGTGGAAATGGAGAAAAACTTCCTATCAAGGGTATATTGCTTGGACCCAATTTGTGACTGAACTTTATGAACGCTTTGACACTGACACCAACCATTTGGGCCATTTTAAAAAGTTGAAACAATAATGAACAATAGAAGACTTCATAGCTTCCTTTGAGTGCCTGAATTTTTGAATAGAGGGAATGACTGATGCTTTCTTTTGAGAGTGTTTTATTAGTGGCCTCAAGGAGGATATTTGAGCCCATGTCCTCATGGATTGAACCTTGAGTTGGGTGGAGGATACTAAAAGAGATAAAGAAGCACAATAGGTTGTATCCTCTCAAAACTGAAGACCCTCCTTTATCCCTCGCCCTAAACCCGTAAATCCCACTACTCCCTCTGCCCCATTAAAGATCAAAAAAATTGAATAGGGATGAAATGGATGAATGCCAACTCAAAGGCCTTTGTTATAATTGTGATGACAAATATTTCCCGGGCCACAAGTGTAAGGAAAAAAATATTTTTATGGCCATCTCTGAGGATATTTCAGAAGAGGATGTTGAAACTCCCCTTGTGTCTGAGTCACCTAAAATCATTGACATAACCCCTCCCTCAGACCCTCCCGAAGTGGAACCAATCATTTCCCTCAATGCTCTCACTGTCTTCTCTGCTCCCCAAACCCTCAAGTTAATCGGTTACATCAAGCATCGGAAGGTCATCATTTTGGTTGATAGTGGAAGCACCCATAATTTTATTCATTGCCGCATTGCCCAAGAAACTCATTGCTACATCCATGCCGTCAACAATTTCCAAATCATGATTGCCAATGGTAGTTCAATGAAATGTGGAGGGCGCTGTGAAAATGTTCGTCTCCAAATCGGTGACTACCACCTAAAATCCCATATGTTTGCTATCGACATGGGTGGTTGTGACATTATTTTGGGTGCATATTGGCTAAGGACTTTGGGTCCCATTCTCATGAATTTTAAGGAATTAACCATGCAATTCGACCAGGAAGGACACTAATGTAAATTCCAAGGCATCATTGTTGGTTCACCTAAGGTCATTAGTTCCCATCGCATGGAAAATATGCTCAAAAAAGGTCATTCTGGTGTCATTGCTCAACTCCATGCCATATAAGAAACAGAGACACCCTTGGTGCCGCAAGACCTCCAAGCCCTCCTTTCTAAAAATCAAATGGTATTTTCCACTCCCCAGGGACTCCCTCTTTCCTGTGGTGTTCATGATCATTCCATTCCCCTTGTACCCGAAATCCTTCCTCCTAATATCCGTCTGTATCGCCACCCTTTTAAAAAAAAAAATGAAATTAAGAAATTGGTCCAGGAACTCTTTAATGCAGGCATTATCCACTCTAGTACGAGTCCTTACTCTTCTCCTATAGTCATGGTACTGAAGAAAGAAGGTTCTTGGAGAATGTGTCCTGACTTCTGTGCCCTCAACAAACTGGCCATTAAAGACAAATTTCCCATTCCTGTCATTGATGACCTCCTGGATGAATTGAGTGGCGCCCAATTCTTTACTAAACTTGATCTTCGCTCGAGCTATCACTAGATACATATGAAAGAGTTAGGCATTCCCAAGATGGCCTTTCGAACTCATGAGGGCCACTATGAGTTTTTGGTCATGCCCTTTGGCTTGTGTAATTCCCCCTCCACCTTCCAAATCCTCATGAATCATGTCTTCCATTCCTTTCTCCATCATTTTGTCTTAGTTTTCTTTGATGATATCCTCATCTATATCTAAACCTAGACAAACCATCTTACTTATGTGGATCGAGTTCTCCATCTACTCTCTCAACACCAACTTTTCCTAAGACAGTCTAAATGTTCTTTTGGTGCCTCAGAAGTAGAATACTTGGGTCATCTGGTTGGCAAGGATGGCATCAGGGTGGATCCAAAAAATATTGAATCTATGCAATACTGGACACACCCAAAGACTCTCAAAATCTTTCATGGATTTCTGGGCTTAACAGGGTATTATCGCAAGTTTGTTAAGAATTATGGAAAGATTTCCACGCCTCTCACTGCTCTCCTCAAAAAGAATTCTTTCACTTGGACTCCAGCCGCTGCTCAAGCTTTTCAAACCTTGAAGATGTCCATGTGCACCACTCCAGTTCTAGCCCTTCCTAATTTCACAAAGACCTTTGTGTTGGAATGTGATGCCTCAGGGAAAGGAATCAGTGTTGTCCTTAAGAAAGAGGGTCGACCTTTGGCCTTCACTAGAAAGGAACTATCGGAAAGGAATCTGAGAAAACCCATCTATGAAAAGGAAATGATGGCTATTTTGCATGATGTTGATCTGTGGCGCCCTTATCTCTTGGGGAAATGTTTCCAAATTAAGACAGACCATCAAAGCCTCAAGTACTTTCTGAACAACGCATTTCCTCCCTGGAGAAACAAAAATGGGTGACTAAGCTCTTTGGATATGATTATGAGATCATTTACAAGAAAGTCAAAGACAATGTGGTGGCAGATGCACTGTCCCAAAATTATGAAGAAGAAGGATCCCTTTTTTCTCTTTCCTTCATTGTACCAGATTCGCATCTGATACAACAATTGTAGACCAATGCTCCAGCTCCCCCAGGGTACTCTTGTCTCTAGGATGAGCTTCGATACAAAGTCCATTTTTATTTAAGTAAACAATCAAAGCTTAAATCCACGGTACTTTATGAGCCTCATTCTACACCCACAATGGGGCACTCCGTGTTCACCAAAACCTATGACAGGGTCAAACGTTCTTTTTTCTGGGATGGTATGAAACAGGACATCCATAATTTTTTCACTGAATGTGATGTGTGTCAAAACAACAAGGGAGAAACAACCAAATCTCCGGGCACACTACAACCGCTTCCGATTCCACCTGCTATTTGGAAGGATATCTCTATGGAATTTATTACTGGCTTACCCAAATCGGGAAATACATCAGTCATAATGGTGGTTGTGGATCTCCTTTCCAAGTATGCTCATTTATTCTCTCTTCAACACCCATTTACTGCATCCACGGTGGCTCAAATTTTCATGGACTAGGTATTCAAGCTTCATGGCATGCCACACTCTATTGTTTATGATCGTGACCCAACTTTCACAAGCAATTTTTGGCAAGAACTGTTCAAGCTACAGGGAACCCAATTGCATCTCAGCACAACTTATCATCCCCAGAATGATGGTCAAATGGAAGTTGTCAACAAATGTTTGGAAACATATGTGAGGTGTTTTTCCTTTGAAAAGAAAAATCAGTGGGCTCAATGGTTACCCCTAGCTTAATGGTGGTACAACACTTCCTACCATATAGCTACATGCATGACTCCTTTTGAAGCGGTATATGGATATAATCCACCTTTAGTTCTCTCATACTTATTGGGTACCTCGAAGGTCCAAGAGGTTGACCAAACACTTACAGCTCAAGAGGATATTCTCCGTACCCTCAAAGAGAACTTGGTCATGGCATAGAATCACATGAAGCAACAAGCGGATCAAGGTCACTCTGAACGTCAATTTGCAGAAGGGGATCAGGTTTTTCTACGATTGCAACCATACAAGAAAACTTCCCTCACAGACGAGCATTGTCAGAAGCTAGAGCCCAAATTTTATGGTCCTTATACAGTTCTCAAGCGTGTGGGACAAGTCGCCTATCAGTTAGCTTTGCCCAGTCATTCGAAGCTACATCATGTTTTTCATGTTTCATGCTTAAATAAGGTGCTTGGAACTAAGTGCCAAATTCAAACCAACCTTCCTAAGTTAGCTGAAGAAGGATCCATTTGGATACATCCAGAAATAGTTTTGGACCAGTGTGAACATCGCCTATGTCAGAGAACCATCAAGGAAGTGCTAGTCCAGTGGAAAGATACAGCTCCAGCAGATGACACTTGGGAACGAGCTACCATTCTGCAACAGTTTCCACATCTCAAGCCTTGAGGAAAAGGTTGTTTTTAAGGGGATGGACATGTTAGGATCCTAACTTGCACATAGGTAGAGAAATATATTCAGATGTAATAAAGGTCAATATTAATAAGGCCTTTCAATAAAATAGAATAAGGCAGATGTAAGAAGACCTAATAGAATCTTCCGCTTCTAGAAGGATATTCCTCTAGATGCTTATCTTAATAGACATATTTAGTATAAATAAGGGTCAAGGGTATGAAAACCTGAGCTTGGAGATTATTGTAACAGAGTGTTGCTCGACTGGAGGTTGCCCCCTCGAAGAGGCTCGTGAACATTGCTTTCTGAATCAAAGTGTTATTTATGTTGTTGTTCTTATATCATTTATGTGTTATTGTGGAGATTATGATGGTTATATTACTGTTATTCTTCCATTTCTAACATTTTATTTCTGTTCTGCATACTTTTTATATCTGGTATATTACAGTGTCGACCTCTAGAGAGTTATTTGCCAAGTACTAGCAGAAATACTACTTTACATGGGGATGAACTTTGAGATTAGAATATTGAAGCTATTGATCAAGTTATTAATGATGATATGGATGGAGATAATGTTAGTGATTCAAATTAGGAAGATGAGATACATAGATTGATCCAAGACACATTTTCTCCAATGGATGAGGACAACCATGATGATAGTCATGATGTTGATCCTCTACTCGAGAAGTCACGTCAATCTCTTTATGAAGGCTGAACAACAAATCTTTTATCTTCTATATTGTTGTTGGTGAACCTGAAGGTTTTGAATGGTTTATCAAACACATGTCTCACACAGATACTAAGGTATTTAATTTGTTAATTATTTATGCCTACATGTTCACAAATACTTAAAAGTTTCAATTTTTTCCTATATTGGTATTGTTTTCTAATTTGTAAATTAGTATATTGGATTATATATTAATGATTAATATTGTTTACATTGACTTATTGTTTAGAATTTTGTAGATTGTTAGGTGATGTTCTATTACTGACGTCAAATATTTTACCATGCACATATCGAGAAATATCTATGATTATGAAAGAAATTGGAATGGACTATCAGGATATTGATGCATGTCCTAATGATCATATCATATATTATGGACAATATGCATTAGAAAATGAATGCCCACAATGCCAAATAAGTAGATATCAAACTGACAAAGCGTCAAAGAAGGTGTCTCACAAAGTTCTTCATTATATTCCGATAATTCCACGTTTCCAGCGGTTGTTCAGGTGCCAAAGTATAACACAGTTTATGGATTTCCATGCAAAGAACAAAAGTCGAGACAATGTTCTTTGAATGCCTGCAAATGGTTCTACATTGAACTACATCGAAGAAAAATGACCAATTTTTAAAGAAGAACCTCGTAATGTTAGAATTCTATTGGCAACTGATGGTGTCAATCCATTTGGAGAGCTTCGTTCTACATACTCAGTGTGGCCTATTTTTGTTATAAACAATAACCTTCCTCCTTGGATGCCGATCAAGAGAGATCACACAATGTTGGCAATGATTGTTCCAGGTATTTAATTAATTATCTTTTGTTTGCTTTAAAGCATGAAAAAATATTTCATTTCTTTGTTTCGTGCATGGTAATTATTTCTTTTATATATCATGAAATCTAGATAAGTACAATTAATCATGTAGTAGGTTGAACCAATTAGGTAGGTACCAGGTTAAAGATATGAACGTATATATTGAGCCTCTCATCGACGAGTTGTTGAAGTTATGGGTTGGCGTCACTATGTATGACATCTCTAGACCAATAGGGCAAAGATGATTTCAATTCCATGGAATACTATCATGGAAAATTCATGATGCTCCTGGGTTAACACATTTTTGTGGTATATTGTTACTTTATTTTTGTGATTTAATATTATATATCTTTTTTGAAAAAATCATGCACTATTTTAAATTGTAACTCTAATTTGATGCTACATTTATTCATATATCTTGTAGGTCTTCAAACAAAGGGTGAATTTGCATGCCCAGTTTGTGGTCCTAGGATAAAATCTCGTCATTCAAGGAGTTTAGCAAATGAAGTGTTTGATGAGTATAGGCACTTTCTGCCTAAGAACCACAGTTATCGAACTATAGACAAAGCAAAGTTCAATGGTAAAGAAGAAAATGGAAAAAAAAATCACGAAGAATGACACCTCACCTATGGAAGTTGGAATATATCAGAAATCTTCAAGGTACGCAAATTATTTATGTATGA
>ML802441.1:115601-133955 GCA_009831015.1 Picea engelmannii
CCAAAATATAGGTTGTTACATTTACAAATCCCTAGAACATAATTATGATCTAAAATAGACTAATTCCTCCTTGCATGTCTTTCCATGTATCTTCCCATTTTAACCTATACAAAAATAAATATATATCTTTCCATAACATTATGAAAGGAAAAATTCAAATCAAAATATGGATTCCAATTAAACAAGAATCACAAAAAAGGAACATTTCTCATCCCAAGAAATAAAAAACATTATATCACAAATTTCATTTCCATCGAATGAAGTTTTTTTTCATTTCCATGTCATGCCTTTACATGCCATGCCTTTCCTTGCCATGTCATGCCATGCCATCCCATACCTTGCCTTGCATTTCCATTCCATGACATGCCATTCCTTTTATTTCCTTGCCTTGTCATGCCATGACATGCATTTCCTTGTCTTTCCATTCCATGTCATTCTTTTCCATGCCTTTCCATGCCATGCCATTCATTTCCATGTTTTTCCTTATCTTTCCTTGCCTTACATTGCCATTCCATGTCATTCCTTGCCATGCCTTTCCCTGCCATGCCATTCCTTTCCTTTCCATGCAATGTCTTTCCATACCATTCCTTGCCTTGCCTTTCCATTCCATGCCATGACATGCCTTTCACTACCTTTCCTTGACATGCATTTCCTTTTCATTCTGTGCCTTTCACTGCCTTTCCTTATCATTGCATGCCATGCATTTGATTTCCTTTCTATGTCATTCAAAATGTGGATTTTAATGAAACAAGCATCACAATTAAATAAGCATTTCTTATCCCAAGAAATAAAAAACTTTTTTTCTTGGGACATATGACTTAAGGCCATATCACAAATTGCCTTTCCATCCAAAGAAGTGTTATTTCCATGCCATGCATTTCCATTCCTTGTCATGCCTTTCCTTTCCATGGCATGTCATTCCATGCCATGCATTTCCTTGCCCTCTCATTCCATGACATGTCTTTTAATTCCAGGCCTTGCCTTGTCATGCCATGCCATGCCTTTCTTTTCCATGCCATGTCTTTCCTATCCATGCCATGCCATGCCTTGCGTTGCCATGCCTTGTATTTCCATGTCATGCCCTGTCTTTCCATGCCATTCCTTTCCTTTCCATGTCATGCCATGCCTTAACTTTCCTTTCCATGCCATGACATGCATTGCCTATAAAATTTTTTGTAATATTATTTTAATTTAACTATAGAATTGTTGATGAAATTGTATTTTTTTATTATTTAAAAATCATTTTTAAATATATAAATAAATTCAACATTAAAACCCTTTTTAACTACACATATACACATATTTTACAGATTTAAGAATTGCAAATCCAAAAATTTCTATTGGATTTCCTCAAAGATAGTCCAAAAATATATCTGGAAGTGACCAAAAACTTCTAAATTATCTTAAAAATTATAATCTAAAAATTAGGTTAAAGTAATTATGTTAATTTTTTGATAAAATTTTTATTTTATTATGAGAAAAATGACCAAAAACTTTTAAATTATCTTAAAAATTAGAATTTAGAAATTAGATTAAAGTAATTATGTTAATTTTTTGGTGAATTTTTTATTTTATTTCGAGAAAAATTGATTGAGATTATCTACTTATTAACTTTTTCCTCTATTAATGTTTTACTTTTTCATTGATTGCAATGTATATTGTATTTAATTCATATTCATATATTTATTATTTTTTTTAATGGTCAAATGTATATTGTACTTAATTCATATTCATCAATTAAATAATTGTATTAAAGTGTATATTGCATTTAATTTAACATATTATTGATGAAGCACAATGTTTTCATTCCTTTTGACATTGTTTCATTTGAAAAAATATGTAGTGTTTGGATTTTTAGGGAATATTGATTGCAATGTATATTGTATTTAATTCATATTCATATATTTATTAATATTTATTTTTTTTTATTGATGGTCAAATGTATATTGTACTTAATTCCTATTTATCAATTAAATAATTGTATTAAAGTGTATATTGCATTTAATTTAACATATTATTGATGATGCACAATGTTTTCATTCCTTTTGATATTGTTTTTATTCCTTTTGATATTGTTTCATTTGAAAAAATATGTAGTGTTTAGATTTTTAGGGAATGAAAAGAATTAAAGTGAAATAATTTTATAGAAAATAGGCATTTTTTATGGATACAAATTTGATAAAAATTTCATTGAAATTTTAAGTATAAACAAAGTTTTATGATAATTAAAAATCCATGGAACAATATTCTTATGAAGGTCTTCGTGGAGATTATGCAATCTCCACTGACGCTGTCTTTACATTCATCTGTTCTACTTCAAGATCCAAAGTAGCAGTTACAGCCAAAAGAAACCTGAGAGAGGTTAACTTAGCAACAAGAGCAAAAATAGAATTAAAATAAATACTTTTTTAAGTATAAACAAAGTTTTATGATAATTAAAAATCCATGGAACAATATTCTTAAGGATTTTTCCCATTCTTAATCCATTTGTATTGTTAAAAAATTATTATAATAATAACTATTACATTCTTTTTGTAATTGCACTAGCTTAAATATTGAACATCCTTCTCATACAATTTATAGGAAAAATAAAAATAAAAAATCTTAGGGTTTTTTTTGGGCTACTACATGATTTTCAGGAGCAACACGCTCTCCATACATAAATGAGCTCCAACTCGATCTCGATTTTGTAGTGTATATTATATTTAATTTATATTTATATATTATAATTATATAAAAGTGTATATTTTGTAGTGTATATTATATTTAATTCATATGTATATATTATAATTATATAAAAGTGTATATTGCATTTAATTCAATATTATTTTATTGAGAATGTATAATGTTTTTATTACTTTTCCATTGTTTTATTTATAAAAATATAAAACAGTTTTTGAATTTTTAGGAAATAAAAAAAAAAATTGGAATGAGGTAATCTCGTAGAAAATAATTTTTTTTACGAGTATAAATTTGATAAGAATCATAGAAATTTTAGATATAATCACAGTTCTATGATAATAAAAAATTCATGTATGATAGGAAAAATGCAAACTCCATACATAAATGAGCTCCATATTTGAATTTCATAACTTTCATACTCAACTAAAATAAAGATGGAAAGAATTTAAGAAAATAGACTTTAAGAAAATAATATTTTTTAAAAGTAAAGTTTGTTTCCATTTTTTATTTTTTGAAATTTCATGATTTAAGGTTTTTTAAAATGGATTAAAATTCTTGTAAGTTAGGTTAAACTTATTATGAAATTATAATTTTTGGTAAAACAATTATTTTATTTGGAAAGAAATAAGGAAAAATTTGATCAATGTCTCAACTTTAACTTTTCATATCACTGGAGAATCTACTACATGAAATTTTATGTATGGTCAAAATGCATTCTATATTAGCATTACTGGTGTAAATACTTGCAAAGGCCATGTACATAAATGAGGTCCATATTGGAGTATTGATTCACACAATTAATAATCATCTATTAGTGTTGTAATGCTACATTTATTGCAATGTATTGGAGAATAAATAACATTTAATAAAATACTATGGAGTGCATATGTTTGTCATTCCTTTTTCAAATTGCCCCATTTGAAAAAATATTTAAACTAGTGTTTGGGTCTTTTGGGAATGAAAATAATCCAAGACAAGAGACTTTATAAAAGGTTGAAATGCATTCTATGTTATGCATTCTCACTACATGCTCATGGAGAATTTGAGTTAAGGTTTCCAAAGGTCCCAAGAAGGAGGAAGAAAAAAAACCTTGGAAATGACATAAAGGGGCTCCTTTAGCTGCCTTACACCTTGAAGCACACTTCCACCTTCAGATTTATTGTCCATTTTAGTTGAGGATTCTTTGTTCAACAAACCAATTCTCTACTATGAAGAAATAAATATCTACCTTCAAGAATAGAGTTTCAAAAAGAAGAAAAAAAAAACCCAAAAACTCAATCATAGCAGTGGAAGTTAATTAATAAATTGAAAAAAATCCATATAGTGGAGTTCATTCATTCCCTTCCAAGGAAAAATACTCTCTCCTTTCGTTAACAAGCATTGGTAAGACATTTCATAGGACCTTAGGGTGTGTGCACAAAGTTGGTGGATGAAAAAGTGGCAAGGGGGTCAATAGGAACATACAGTCATAGGAGCACGTGTTTGTTGTCAGGAACGCACACACATTCTTGAAGTTATAGGTTTGGAAAAGAACAAACCTCAACTCATCTTTCCACGTAGGTTCGTCGGAATGAACATGTGCATTTTCTTAAGAACATGTGCATGTTCTTAATAACGTGTACACATTCCTCTGATATAACATTTTTAACGGGCCACATGGGCGATTTGTGTCCATTTGCACACATTGCGCTCACGTTTTTACCCTCTTGAGCAAAAAGAGAGGAGGATCTTTATCAATATATTTCCACCGTGTCCCATTCAAGCTAGGTATGCCATGATTTCTCTTATTTTACTCTTAGATTAATATTTTTACTTTTATTCAATTATTTTAATATATTCTAAAATAATCTAAATTATAGAAATTTGTAATGTTATAGAGAAATATCATCTAGAAAATTTAGAGAGTCACCTCTTACATTACCTAACATTTTCCCTTTAAAAATAACTATAGAGTTCTATTTACAAGAAATGACACTATTTTATAGTTTTTTATTTCTTAAAATATGTATTGTTGTTTTTTGTAATTTTATATTTTAATTAAGAAAACCGAACTAATTTACATTCCATGCCTTAGTGAATTGCAACATATATTATAAAATGTAACCTAGAGACAATGTAAACTGCCAACCAACAGACCAAGGTGAGGAAAACCACAACCCACCACAACCACCCAACATAAACATCTAAATTGATGAGGGGTTGGACACATTACGAACACCTATAAATCAATTAAGGGGCGTAAGAGAAACAAGCAGATATTCCTTGGCCAGTTCATTGGACGTCATTGTGAGGTCCATTGCAACTTCGCAAGGGAAATTGGCTTATATTTTTGAATATAGAGCAAGAATGTTTGAGTATTATAGCACTGGATTGGATAGAAATCAAGTTGGAGACTTGGGTATATCAAATCAAAAACCAAATCTATCTATTTTTATAGATTCTCGATATGGAAAAAAACCACGTGTGATCAAGAAATGAATTTTTATTTATTGGTATGTCCACCCAAAAATTAGAGTAAACTAGATGGATAGGTGGTACATGGTATTTGATAAACCTCCCTGCAATAACAGGGAGGTTCCTTTATATTTTTTGCCAAAATTATGGGATGAATTTATTTTGGGCCAACATGTCAACTACATCAATATCGACGACTTCCAGGGGATGGGTTGAGGGTTTGCACAGGACCGAGAGCATGCTAGTAGCGATCCCATGTTTGGTCCTCATCCCCACAAGCGAAGTCCTGACCACCCTTCCCAACATCCTCATGTTGCAGAGAGCTTGCAGCAGGTACAAGTCACTATATCACCATTGAATCAGAGCCTATAGTAGCTTTGTTGCACTATCTCGACAGAAGGTGCCTACTAGTTACATTGATAAAGGGGTCATAGATTCACCCCATACAACAAATTCCATTGAGGAGAGGGAACATGGACATAACATTCATCCATGTGAGCCTCACACTTACTCAAGTTGCAGGAAAACTTGTTATGGGTCTATTGAGGCTAGTGGACAATAGAGCTTAATGGAGGAGGTTAGTATCTTAACCATATCTATGTTCTTCATATTTATATAGTATTATTTGTATTTATATTGATATTTTATTTTATGTTTTTTTTCATTTGTTATGCTTGTGTAGCAGAGCCTCTATGCCTGTGGATGCATCGATGTCTATCTCCACCACTGATGCAGCAATAGAGGCATACTGCTCAATCGGTCTAACCCATACACACATATGTGTCAAATTTGATAAATTCTCCATAGTGACTTATTTATTTGATGGAATCCTCTAATTTTTAATGTTCTTTTATTTCTACAAGTTGTGGGACTAAGCGATGTCAAGGAATTTCCACCTAGGATGGACAAGTCACCTACATCACAAGTATCATGTGTAGAGTCAAATATCATTTAAATATCAAATTTGTTGTATTTATGTTGTTGAATATTACTATTTGGTACTACTAGTTCAATACTATTAATATGTATGCACGCTCTCAATGTTTTTTCTATTTTTTGTACTAGTCCTCTCCCTGGGCACCTGCCCAAAGCTTCTAAGTTACCTTACTCCAAGCCAATGGTTCTTCCATCACTTGTATAGTCTGTGGGGGTCCATCACCGCACACCCCCACCATATTTATGATTCCATGCATCCTTAGTGGATGCACCCACATTCCGCCCATCCCCACCACCTCTTCCATCACATACATCCACAATGGATGCACCCATATGCCGCCCAACCCCACCATTATTTCCATCTACGTCATCCACCATGGTTTCCACAATAGAGGTTACCTTGGAGAAGGTTTTACAACTGACCACTCCACCTGTCAATGATTCTCCATCGAGGCATGATATATTCATAGTGAGATAATGTGTTGATGATAAATTTTTATGTATGATGAATGCAATTGATTTTAAGCATATTTTTTTAAATTTAATGATTTGATCCTTGTAACTGATACATGGTGGCATCACTAAGAGCTTAAGGTTGTGGAGGAGGGTAACACCCTCACGATTATTTGTACCATCTGTGGTGAGTTGTCTTATGTTGACATACAAAGTATCATTTTGTAAGTCTTTTAATTCATTGTGGAAAAAGACTTATAACAATGTTTTTTCTTTGTGCAGTCTCTGGAGCGACAAACCATGCCTAGGACCAAAACCACTAAAGGTATTTCTTTGAGCAAGAGAAGAAAGACCAATTTCCAATATGCTCCTAAGGATGGCGAGGGTGGCAATGGTCAATGAGTGACCATTGACTGCCACTTTGTATCTAGGCCACCATATGGTTATTTTTTATGTTAGGGCACTTGTTGTTGTTTTGTTTATTGAGAATGTGGTGCCATTTTGTAAAAAATGTATAATTTAGATGATGTTCCATACACACACACATACACATTTCATGGAACATTTTTTATGAATATCATTGTTTCTGCTTTTTATGTTGATGAATGCATGAAATTTGTGTGTATGAATGTATGAATTTATTTAATTTGATTAACTACTTTTTAAAGTGTTAATGAATTTTATGAAAGTAAGAATATTTAGGTTTTTCTAAAGTAATTATAAATAGTTGTGTTACGCATTAACATATCTCTCATGGTGGAAAAGATTGCTAAGTGTTAAATCCATAGACAATTAATGGTTCTCATTACCTAAATTTGACAAAAGACTGAAGACCCATCCTAGTTAAGACTCCAGGAACCAAGAATAACAATCGTGTAAGCTAACATAATGACAATAGAAATGAGAGAGTTTAAAAGTAACATTACTCTATCCAAAATGGAGCATGGTTCATTATAATGGCAATCACAACATTTTACAAGGGTTTCTTAATACAAAATTAACAAATAAAATGTGAGTGCAAAATAAAGCCTCGTATCAAATCAAAATATACCTCAAACTCTCCATTAAGCTTGCCAAAATGTTCTACAATGTAGCCCAAGAGGAGATTTGTAACATCCCCAAAAATAAATTATTTTGAAGTCTGAAATTGCTTGTGAAATTATTTCTGTTTTTGGTAAATTCAAAATTGGAAAATTATTGCCATTTATGGCAATTCCAAATTTTGAATTTAGTTAATTGTAATTGATGATTATGACTGCTGGGTAGAGAACTGATTTGACCCAACTAACTATTTTTCTATGACACTTGGATGAAACAAAATATTTTATATTTATTGTTGAGGGACAAATGGAACAACCAAGTTAAAATCAACTAACCATGACTCCATGAGTGGGGAACATGTTGGAACTACCTAAGGGATGAATGTTACAAGTGACAAATCAAGTATTTGGCCATTAGCAGCCCCTAAAAAATCAGGGATTTGGAAAGTTGCAAAAATTCCCAAGGGGAAAAGACCTAGGCATAATTGCTTTTGGATATATAGCATATGGGAGGAGGCAGGACACTGCCTAGTATGCTGGGAGGGAAATTAGATCTTGTTGTTATGAACACTATATTCTAAGTGTGAGGCAAGGAAGAGTTTGCTGAAACTGAAGGACTATTGCTGAGGAGGAGTTCTAGATTTCACCCTCATGGATTCATGGTCAGGCTAGGGGGTGAACGGGACAAGTAAATTGGTTGTTTATTATATGTTTTATAATTTTTATTTTATATATGTTTACTATATGTTTTATAATTTTTGTTTTAATTATTTTTTATTTATATATTTATATAATTTGTTTTATATATTTTAATATTGTTTTATTTTTAATGTTTAATTAATAAACATTAACCTAGTCACTAACCAGCTAAATTAATTATTAATTAATCAATCAATTAATTAATTTATAACAAGACTTAACCTAACTTATTTGTCTAATTACACTAACTTTATTAACATATTTACTAATTAGTAACATTATTAATTAATCTAATCTTTTATTTATTATCAATTACCTTATTAAACTAACCAATATTTTATTATCCTAAGTTTGTTTATGCAAGGATGAGTGGCGGGTGAGATGTAGTCAACATGAAAAATGGGAAAGGGAGTGAGGGTGCAGAGGTGGATAAAGGATGCACTAGGGTGGTGAAGGATCGGGCGAAACAGATGGAGGGGGAAATGGAATCCACCGAGCCATAAGTCTTCATCACAAGAGCAATGCCAAATAAGCAGCCGAAGAATCGAGTTACCTATAATTATAGGACACCAACATAGGCTCCACCTGGGGATGGCATCTCTTTCAGGAGGTGTCAAGAACCACTGAACTCTGAACATGCAGACCGATGCTTTATTCATTGGGCTGATCCCAAAATCTTATTCTGCAACCTGTACCTATTTTGATCTTTCAACTGAGACAAAATAAAAAAGAACACTGCTGAAAAAGAGATGCTCCGAATGTTGGGCTTATTCACACTCTCCTATCCTAATCTACTACAATCACTTCTCAACTAGGTAATGGAAAAATACCAATGCAACCAATCCAACAGTTGATATAATAACTTTGTTCTTCCACTATCTTTGATAAAACTTAGAAATAAGTTTGTTACTCGTGCTTGAGAGTAATTTCCAACCTGGTCTTCACCATAGAGGATTTGATAAACCTAAACAATAGGAAAAATACTAGAAATGGAAAAGGGTCATGTATTGAAGAATTTATCCATATATGTATTTACAAGATCAATATAGGCTTGGCCCATCCTTTGATTTTCAACTTCAAACAATTCAACATCATGACTTGGTTTTTCACCTATGCCTTCTGTGTCCTCCAACACTTCTCTACATGACTGCAAATGCTCTGATGGGTTTTGTGGCGATCCTCCTACTAAACCATGCAATGAAGCTGATTGTATAATCATATCACAATCACGGATGTTTTTCAATCCATAACTGAATGTCGAAAAAGGCTCCTGACTACACATTTAATCTAAAATTGTTGCTATGGGATCCTGAAAGGATTGACAAGATTTCTTCATTGATTCACATGATAGGTTATGGCTTTCTATGTATTTATCCTTCAACATCTGCTCAATAATATCATTCAAAATTTTGAATGAGTTATGATCTATTGGTATAGAATTACATTCCACTGATTCAACTCTCGTTTCAATCTTTGACCTTCCATATTGGCTTTGAAAATCAAGGGAGATTAGTGACTGTGATTTTGGGTCTAAGATAGCTCCCGTGTCATAAATGACATCCTTTACTGACTCATCATAAATTTTTCTGTCTTCACTATTTACAACTTGCCTAGAGTTTCTTTTCAGAAATTGAAAAGATGAGAAACATAAGGGCAAAGATTTTTCTCTTACTCTAAAATATTATGCATTTTCCTCATCGTTGTCATGATTGTTGAGCAGAGGCTGATTGTCATATCTGATTTGTAAGTGATCTTCTTCCTGCCAACGACATGTTGTTGATTGTTTTGAGTAGTCAACATATTTTTCAGCCTCATAATCATCATCCTACTTATCACACTTGGCTAAATCATCCATGAATGAAATGCCATCAAACATGCACATCATATCAGCTAATGGTTCTTCAACAGGCTGAGTTGGAACTTCATCTTTGACTACGTTGTGAAATGAATACATGAAAGAATCATTATCCAAACCATGGTACCAAGGATGAACTGCAAAGTGTTTGGGGACATTGATCCTTGTCTTTTATGGAACTATTGGCACATGTGGTCTTTGAACATCAAGTTTATCTTTCCTGCTAATCAAGTTTATCTTTCCAGGACATCTAGTTTCATTTCTGAATATGTCATCCCTTTCGTTTCTATTCTATCTTTCTCTTCTGCCTTTAACTTTGCCTTTCTATTCAGCAAGTTAGCTTCCACAACAACTGCAATCTTTTTCACTTCTTTAAGGGTGGAAGTGTTCCTTTCTCTTAATTGGAATTCCATATTAGGATTGAAAGCATCAGGGTAATGCAAGTGAGCTAATCCTGGGGGTGGAATTATATCAATCGGCATTGCATGGTACACCTTATTGAACTTGTCTAAAAACTGATGTACTATCTCCCCTGGTTGGTTTTCAAAATGTTCATACTCTTCTAGGATGAGAAATATATTTCCCATGATCACCCATCTATCTAGGATAACTTGCACAAATTTAAGAAAATTGTTGATGCTTGCAGTTGGAAGGTTTTTAAACCAATCTTTAACTTTACCTAGCAATGATAGGGCAAACATCCTGATACAGACATTGTCTTCTTCCACCTCAAACAAATCAAGAAAAATTTCAAGATTTTGGATGTGCTTTTCAGTAGTGATCTTCACATTCTCTCCATCAAATCTGGGAAGATTATTGATGTAATTGACAGGGAGGTCATGGAGAATAGGAGGAGAATCTAGAGGCTTGTATCGGTCTGGGATTTTCACAGGTATAGGAGGTAAAGCAAGGGGCTTATAGCTAACTGGAATTTCATCAATGGTATGAGATAAAGCATGATTCTCATGTCTCGTTGGTCTTTCCACGAGTGTATGAGTATGTACATGATCTACAATTTGGGGCTTAGTCTCTTGAGGCTCATCATAGTAGGTGGTTAATGCAATATTACACAATGTACTTTTGATCAGGTTTAGAATAAGATAGAACATAATTAAAGATAAAACCAAAGATTTCTTGAATGCAATCTGGGCTTGAGTACCTAATATTTCTTGGCTGCTTGGTCATGCTTCAAGTTCTTCCTGCAATGGAGTCTTTGATTTGGCACTGTCAGGAGATGATTGGAGTCGCTAGGTGAAATATTACAGACTTCTTGCGTCTGGTCACTGTCCACCATCAATGATCAGATCTGGAACTTGAAGTGCACTACTGGAGAAAGTTCCCTAGTATGGTCGCCATTTTGTTAGCACTCTGTAATTTTCCCAAGGCTATGGAGGCAGTCATAGAGGCAACATCAAAACCACTTCGAGTCTTGGATCTATCCCTCCAAGACTCAGAGTGGGATCTCTCTGTCAGCTTTAGATTTGTTTGAACATGGATCTTAGGCTAGTTATGTAGAATAGGATTTGTTTGAGGTGTTTGGCTGAAGGACTGCTTTAGAATCCCATTGGGATATGGGGTTTGTGAAAAGTTTGAAATCAAATGAAGATCTATAAGGTACTTCCACAGGGCGATTTAATGAAAACGTTGGATCCTTTTAAAGTAAAGTGGTGTATAGAATAAAAAAAGGATATGATCAATCACAATAACAAAGCATTTTATAATTTAATTATTGTAATATCAGAATAAAACATTAAGACTTTTAAAATCTCGACACAGAGTATCAGAGATAAATTTTGTAGTAAAACTCCTTTTAAAAATTAGATAAATAAAACATAATGATGACTGAGTAGAATCACATTCAACGAAGAAAAAATACTTCACCAATCATCAACACGCAGGAATCCTGTGAAAAAGTCCCTTTTATTGCTGGTGAATTTGAAAAATATTATAGAGAACAACCTTTTTGGGTTTAAGAATAAAAAAAACCTTATATATGACTCATTAAAATATATAAAAAATACTCTCCCCAAGCTTAGGATGTCTAATTCAACCACCTCGGCCAAAAATAGCAACAAATCCCCAAAAATCTGGAACTGAAAATTTGGCCGAATCTACTAAAAATAGGGGTACGCTCAGACATTTGTTTCTCCTCGGAAGTGACACCTGTGCACAATATGGAGGATATTATTGTATATGAGCATGTTATTGACAAAAAATTCCTTTGGTTTATCCAAATTCATCTCCAGCTCACCGAAACAGCTCCCGCAAAGTGAGGACTAAAACAGGAAAAAAACGGAAATTGAAAACATGAGGCTAAAAGATGGCTTCGATTCTCCCAAATGGTGGCACCTGTGAAAACACTGAGAGAATTTTTTTTTCTTAATCCAGTTATGGAGAAAAACCACTCTCAGTTTTTCAAAATTCGTTTTCGTTTGCCCATAATCCACCTCGGAAAAACACTGGTCGAACTAGTAAAAAACAGGCAGTTTTGAGAAATTGGGGGAGGGTGGTTTTGGAGGGGTAAGCGATATGTCAGACCCCCCCTCAGGTGGTAAGTGGTATTGGGAGGTGGGGTTCGATTTCACCAAGAGGTGACACGTGTCCCTTGTTATTGGATAAATCAGTAGGTGCGGACACTAACTGATCTCCCTAGATCCACCTAGATCTAGAACAAAACAGACCAGAACATGACGCTTTCCTTAAGTTTTAAATATTGAATTTACTAACTACAGAGGTATAGGTGACATACCGCTTAAATGTCGCTTCCTCTCGCCATCGCCATCCTATCTCCGTTACAACACTCATACAATGATGATCCTGCAAAAGAATGCAACCAACCAAAGTGATAGTAATAGCATAAACTCAATATAAACCTATGTATGTTATAAAGGAATCATACAATAAAACACAACAAGATTTATAGGAAATAATCATATTACTGTATCATATTAAATGTGAAAGAGAGATTACAACCATGGCCTTGATGTCGTAAGGTCCCTTCCAACTGTCCTTCGTTCCCCACACACTTCCACTCCAAGAATTCTGAGAGCATAGATCTGATAATATTCACAATCTATCTTGACAAAATGGCTCACCTAGCCAAGCTAACAATATGCAAAGCTCAATCCAATCCAAGCTCCAAACTCCAAAGCTTAACCTTCTCCATGAGAGCTCCTCTCCTTTTATAAGTTGAAGAGGATAAGGTGAGGAGGTTAGGATGATCCCACTAAATCATGAAAGAAAGTAAGATCCAAACCATTCGAATGCCACCTCACCATGGAAGTTTCTCCTTCTAGAAGCATTGAGAATATGTTAATTTTTCCCACGTATGAGGATTATCCCACCCTTCTTATAGAGCAACCTACGAACTTCTCGCAAGCCACATATGGTGCAGCCTGCGAGAATCAGACATTCTCACACCCTGCCTATATAGCAACCTATGAACATCCTCTTTAATAGGGTTTTTATAAAGGAGAATGCAACTTCTTCTCTCAGGAAAAGTTCTTCTCTCTTCTTTCTTCAGGAACTCAGGCCACTGACCCCTCTGAAGGAAACATATAGGTTTACATCATTAACGGTCATAGGGATCACAAAAATAATGTGTAACATCCCTCCCAATACCACTTATCAGACCCCTCTTGAGGTGATGTGACGTGAGGGAGGGGGGCTTCGATATGCATGGGAAGTGTAATGGGGGAAAACTTAGGATGGTTTAAGTTTTTGGGTTTTTTTTATTTTGTATATATTTTTATTTTACATTTTGTTTATTTTTATTTAGTATATGTTTTGTTTTTTATATTATATGTTTTATTAAGTTTGATTTTATTGTTATTTTTTTATTTGTGTTTTAATTTAATGTTTTATATATGTTTTATAATTTTTGTTTTAATTATTTCCTATTTATATATTTTTATACTTTGTTTTATATATTTTAATATTGTTTTGTTTTTAATGTTTAATTAATAAAACACTAACCTAATCACTAACCAACTAAATTAATTATTAATTAATTAATTAATTAATTAATTATTAATTAATTAATTAATTAAATAATTAATTTCTAACAAGACTTAACCTATATTATTTGTCTAATTACACTAAATTTATTAACCTATTTACTAATTACTAACATTATTAATTAATCTAATCTTTTATTTGTTATCAATTTCCTTATTAAACTAACCAATATTTTACTATCCTAAGTTTGTTTATGCAGGGATGAGTGGCGGGTGAGATGTAGTCAAAGGGACAAATGGCCAAGGGAGTGACAGTGCAGAGGTAGACAAAGGATGCATTAGGGTGGTGAAGGATCGAGTGACAAAGATGGAGGGGAAAATGGAATCAACCGAGCCATAAGTCTTCATCACGGGAGCAATGCCAAATCAGTAGTTGAAGAATCGAGTTACCTATAATTATAGGACCCCAACATGCCAAACAAGACTTGATGATTTACCCATATAAACATATAATTACATGTATATATATATACCATTGTTGTACATGACGTTTCCTAACTTTGCTTACAGTTTAAGAAACTATACATACGAATTCCAACAATTAACAAAAGAGACTTCGAACATACTTTTCATTATTTAAACTGCGTGACCTTTTATATTCCAGTTATTCCCTTGTAAACCCCAAGAGGTTATCTGGGATATTTTTATACACAGTCATAATACAGAGACTAATTAAAACAAATCACAGTAATGGAATGGCAGAAAGACAGCGGTACTTTTTTTTAACAACAGATTTTAGAACATATGTATGCCTACAGGCTCAGATTAAATAGCCATAAACAGAACACCCGAAGCGATAACCAACATAGACGGGACCTATATCTGAAAACCTTCAAGTCCAAAATTTAAATTGAAACATGAGTACCTTTCGCAAGTAGGTTGTGGTTCAGATCCATCGTGACAACCCTGTAAGCCCTGCAAGAAAGGCAAGACGAATTATTAGTGTCAGATAGTAGTCAATCAAACTTTAGCATATGAGTTAAATCACATAAGATAGCGAAGATCTCGTCTGATGGTTTAATACTTAGCTTGAAGTTATCACAGGTCGACTCCCAGACATAGTCGCGATCCATTTGATGCCCAGAAGAGAAAGGAGTGAAGTTGAATAATCTGATGGGTACCCTCATAGTAAAAATAGGGTCCCATCATTAGTTGAAATAACCAATACATAAAGGAAGTTATATTAATTGTTTTCATAACTGTAATATAGGTCATACTTTTTCAAACAATTTAATCAACATAATATAGCATATGTTTATCATACAGAGTCACTAGTCAAGTCACATAAATTACACCAAAGTATGACCACTGTAAGCAAAAATTCACACATAAAATCTTGATAAAGGAACTTTAAGTCAATACAAAATTCTTCGTGAAGGAATTTAAAAAAAATACAGAACGCTTAAGTTTCTTTCCTGTATAAGTTAAAAACCGTGACAAGCAATTTAGAGTTTTCATCCGATAATATTTATAGCACATAATGCTTAGACCGGAGGCGTTTTTCCTTCTCTGACCACATATGAAGTTACAGGATGTTAACTCACTGTTCCTCTTAACTTTACGAGTTGTTGACAGGATTAAGGAGTTCCTTTAAGTTATACCTAACAGTAAGTAAGAAAAACCTAAGTTAAACATCCTTAGAGACCACATGAATTATCACTTAATCAAAATGGATGGACATAATCAATCATGGATCTTTATATCCTAAATCTCCTCAGTGTTTAACATAAACAATCGATTAAGAAAGTAGCAGGCTAGGTGTCGAAAACGATTGTCCTCAGAAAAACAAAGGACATCGAGATTCACGTTGGGTGACCCCTGTCACTATTATCGCACTATGTTATGAAAACAAGAATCATGACAGACATCGAAGGGAGTAAGAAGAAAATCAAGAGAATCTCGGAAGGATCAAATAGAGGTATAATGTCCCATACGACTGATAATTTAATAAACTCAAAGAAAAAAAGAATTCAAACACCTAAGGCAATCCCTTGAAGTAAGTAGACAATCCATAGAGGGGATAGTAACTCATACTAAAGCAATGCAGTCTCGGGGAAGTATGGATAGAACTTATTCTTTATTTATTGAAGGGCATAACCACCTACAACAGAAGACGAATAAAACCAACACGTAGTATTTTGCGATAAAGCTATCTTGGTCAAAATTACAGAACCGACATCCTCGCGACCTTGACCCTTTTTGGTCCAGAACACTGTCTACGGTTTTCATAAGTGTCATATCTATCATAGATTAAGAGTGTAACAAAGACTAAGGGAGAAACCACAGAGGAGGCCTAAGCAGTATCAACGGTTAAATAAGAGAAAAGAAAAAAAAAAACCACCACTAAATGTTGTTAAAACATCACGTTCAAGAACTATGAAGGTAAACATGATACATTACTAATACAGAGAGTCAATTAAAAAGTGTCAAAGGATGCTTACCTTGCAAGGGTTCTGACTAGTGCTCTACGAATGTTCCACTTCGCCATTTCAATATCCAATTAATGAATGATGGCCTTGAAATCAAGCCGAGTAGTAATGGAGATAGACTCATAGTGGTTTCTTACACGCAAGGTCAGAAAGGAATGAAAAAAATGATAGTGAAACCTCCAGCAAGCCTAGTAATGGTGACGGGTAGGAAACTGTGTTGAGGGCCATGTGTCCCTTGTGAGGTGGTGAGAGCATAGTGGGCACGAAGGTTGAGCACTAGCCAAGGATGATCTAAAAATGAAGAAGACTTGAAAAACTTGAATAATTATTGCAAGTGAAATGTTATGTGTTTAAAGCAACAGGATCAGTTTGCAACACATAAATTAAGGATTACTTATGCAAAATACACATATACAACAACATAAACATTGAACATAAACACATATGCACAACAATTGATAAAGGAGTTCACCCCTCTTATGGGCTACATCTCCTGGTCCAACCTCCAATGGATCATTATTATTAATTTCTCAAAAAGTGCTCAAAAACATGTCTTACAATGCTCAAACTGACAAACCGACTGCTCCAATTGCTTCCCAGCATCCCAAAACCCCTGTCAGGGCTCTTTCGACACCTCAATCGGTCGAAAAATGAAGAAGTTAGGCCTCCTAGAAGTCTCCCTCTTCAAGGTTGTTGTCTCTGGTTCTACAATTCACACCCCCCTTGAATGAACCTGGCTCACACGCTCTTTTAAGCACAAAAACCCAGCACCGGGTGCAACCATGCCAACGGTGAAAACCGTAGGACGGTTAAGGGCACGCCAGCCCCTAACCGCCTTGACACCTGGGCGTATGAGGGCATGTGACTGTGTGCATGGCTAAAATGTGGTTAAATTCGTTGTAACGGGCATAACCTCCCGCGCGCCCGGATTAGGGTCATATGCAAATACAACGAAACCGTGGGCTATGCCAAGTCCCACACATCAACAACCACGTGCAACCATATACGGTGGTCATACATAAACTATGGTCCAAGTTTTATAGACCCGCGCCAATAGTCGGATTACATTATACATAGAACATGGTCATATAATATTTTCAAATGACCATGGGCCGGGACTAAGCCCCGGCCCGAACTCCCCACCCACATTACAATTTCGTAAATTCAAATGTATTCAATCACATATATGTAATAAGAACCAATATGTGGCCTAATGGTCGGGCGGTCGGGTGAAGGCGTGGGTTGTGTGGGGAGGTCTGGGGGTCGAAGCCCGCGGCCTCCAATATATTTTGCATATAAGAACTAACCAATATAAAGGTGCCATGTGGCAGCCCTTGATTGGGCCACGTGGCATCAAACCACCAATCATAGAATGACACGTGTCATCACATCATTCACCTCTAACAACCAACCAGATCCTGCCACATCATCGGATGCCACATCATTGTATGGATGGTACGGCCCTGCCACGTCACCGTATGGACTGTACGGACTGTACGGACAGGTACAATCAACATCTAAATTTTTTTCTTATTTGGCTTGGTGGACAGATCGCGATATCTTCTCCATACGGACTCTGTTTGAGAAAGTAAATATACCGCCGGAATCAAGAAGACGAGATAGATGTAATGGCACTATTTTTGTCGTATTCCGGGCACTTTGAAAATTGAGCAAAATTTGATCCCCTGATCACACCTCCCCATTGGGAAGCTTTTGGACCTCCAAAAGACTATCTCAGTCTATGTGAAGATGAGGGTATAGTTCCCTCACCCTTCCAACCTCAATCCACT
>ML802442.1:25259-42103 GCA_009831015.1 Picea engelmannii
ATGGTGGATGGTGTTACACGTGCCAACGCACTAGATCAATACATTTACATCATTTGCAATATCAAGAAGATTGTTTGTTTCTAGCTCATAGGAATTTTATGTTCAACCTAACTTTTGCTAGATGCCTTGACTTTTGCTCATGGCTCAAAAGGCTTGACTAGGCTCCCAGAGGTTGTACGTTCCCCCTGACTTTTGCACTAGTCTGTCTATGCTCACAAAGGTTGTACGTTCCCCTTGAATTTTGCACTAGACTGTCTATGCTCACAGAGGTTGTACGTTCCCCCCGACTTTTGCATTACACTTACATCTTGACTTTTGTCTTAGACTTACAAGGCTTCTACATTTGCCTTGGCTTGACTCACAAGATCATATAGCATCACGTTTGTCCTGGCTTTTGGTTTGACTTACAGAGGTTGTACATTCCCCCTGGCTTTTGTCAATACCCCACAAGACTGGTTGATTCTCCAAATCTCCCTGGCTAGCCTCAGGGTGGCCCATATGGCCTCTCATTGTAGAATGATTGTCGATGCTGCCAAATTTAACACTCCCTCTCAGCGAGGGAGTCATTCTCAGCCACACCAAGCTTGCCTCTCAGCTGCACAAACTGTCTCAATCGCAATGGCTTGGTCAGGATATCAGCTACCTGCTCGCTCATGGCTATGTACTGTAGCTTTACAGTTTTCCTCTGGACCAAGTCTCAAAAGTAGTGGTACTTCATGTCAATATGTTTTGACCTGTCATGAAATACCGGGTTCTCTGTTAGTTTTATGCAACTTTGATTGTCAGAGTGAACCACCGTCGTCTCGAGCTTGTCACCAAACAACCTAAAAACCAATTTTCTGAGCCATACTGCTTCCTTGCTAGCATAACTTGCTGCAATGTACTCAACCTTTTCTATACTTTGTGCTATGGATCGATGTTTCCTGCTTGACCAAGAGATCATAGCGGATCCAAAACTGAAGTAGCATCCGAAAGTACTCTTCTGGTCCACTGGGCTTCCTGCCCAGTGAACATCTGCGTACCCATGCAAAAATAGACCACCACTGGATGTGCTTTGCTGCCACCCAGTGTCTCTGTCTCGATTCAGCCATGAATTGACTCATTGCAATCACTGCATAGGATATATCTGGCCTGGTGTGGATCATATACATCAATGATCCAATCAACTGTCTATATATGGTGGGATCCATCAAATCTGAATTTGTATCAGAATCATGCAGCTTCTTCAGGTTGGTAACCATCGGAGTAGACATGGATTTGTAATCCATCACACCAAACCTCTTTAATACATCCACTGTGTATTTTCCTTGTGCCAGAAATATCTCGCCCTATCTTTGCCACACTTCCAATCCTAGGAAGTAATGCATCAAGCCTAAGTCTTTCATCTCGGATTCTGAGATTAGCTCCCTCTTACACTAGGCTATTAGCCCTTCATCTTCTGTCAGAAAGAGGTCATCAACATACAAGATTAGTATAACAGACTGGTTCCCTCTTACCTTGAAGTATAGATTAGCATCGACATCACTTTTTTGAAAACCTAGGTTGCTAAGAAAGCCATCAATCCTGTCATACCAAACTCTGGGAGCTTGCTTAAGACCATACAAGACATTTCTTAGCTTGCATACATGAGTGCCTTTGTTATGCTATACAAAACCATCTGGTTGTTCCACAAAGACCTCCTGTTCAATCTTTCCATTCAAGAATGTTGTTTTTACATCCATCTGATTTAGTTTCCAACCAAGCACTGAAGCTAATGCAATAATAGCTCGAATGGAGGTATACCTGGCTACAGGGGAAAAAGTCTCTTTGTAGTCAATTCCTTCTTTTTGAGTGAAGCCTCTGGCTACAAATCTTGCTTTGAACTTTTCCACACTCCCATCGACTGCATGTTTGATCTTATAGATCCATTTGGAAGAGACCACTGATTTGTCCTTTGGCCTCGGCACAATGTTCTAGACATTGTTCTTTAGAATTGACCTGTATTCCTCAAGCATGGCATCCTTCCATACTTGTAATTTATCTTCTTCTTCAAATGAAGAAGGTTCGACATCACTGATGCTACTCATCAATGCAACATAGCCTCCAAACCTGTGAGGCCTCTTACTTTCCCTGAAAGTTCCTTTGGGAGCAACTATCTTTTCTGCTTCCTACACTGTTTCTTTAAGCCATCCTGGCTTCCTTTTGGTTGGAGGTTCTTCAAGAGTTCTTTCTAACTCTTCAACAGGTTCTAGGGGCTCATCACTTGGCCCTTCATGAGGTTCCTCCCTCTGATCATCTGACTCTTCATTTTCAGAAGAGGGTGAAGCTGGTTGAACTGCTTCTGATTCCTGCTGAAGCTCTCTGGGTTTCTTGAATGTGGCTTCCTCATGGAAGGTCACATCTCTGCTTACCTCTATCTGCCTCTGATTTGGTACATATATCCTGTAAGCCTTGGAGTTTTCACTGTACCCCACAAAAACCCCTTTCTTTCCTGAGGGTTCCATCTTTGTTCTCTTTTCCTTAGGGACATGAATATACATTGGACACCCAAATATCCTTAGATGCCCTACTTCAGGTTTGATCACTGAGAAGACCTCTTCAGGAGTCTTGTCCTTCAAGATAGCATGTGGACACTTGTTCTGAATATACATGGCAGTGGAGGTAGCTTCTTCCCATAAAGAATTTGGCAGATCCTGGTCAAACATCATGGCTTTTGCTGCCTCACAAATTGTCCTATTTTTCCTCTTAGCAACTCCATTTTGTTGAGGGTTATATGGTACGGTCAATTGTCTCTTGATTCTTGCTTCCTTGCAGAAATCCACAAACTGGAGAGATTCAAACTCTCCTCCATTGTCTGTTCTAAGGGTTTTGACGTGTTTCCCTATCTGCTTTTCAATAAATGCTTTATACTCTTTGAATTTATTAAATGTGTCACTTTTAACTTTAGGGAAATAGATCTAACATTTTCTTGAGTAATCATCAATAAAAATGACATAATACAAACAACCACTGAGTGAGGGAGATGACATGGGACCACATACATCAGAATGAACCAGATCTAAGATGCCTTGAGCTCTGCTGTCACTACTAGGAAATGATTTCTTTATATTTTTACCTAGCATGCATCCTTTACAAATTTCATTTTTACTAAGAGAAATAGAGGGCATGCCACATACCATGTTCTACATATCTGGAAGTGCTTTATAATGAAGATGTCCAAGTCTTCTGTGCCACAACTCGCTGGAGCTAGTCACATCACGAGCCAATGTCTGAACTGACTGTCCTGTCACGACGTACAGTCCTCCTTTGCGAGTCCCAATGGGTTCTGCTGTACTCAAGTGTCTACCTTTAGCCCAAAGTAGTGCCTTCCTGTCCTTGAAGATCACCCAATATCCCTTGTCCTCAAGGGTTGCAACTGATAGTAGATTTTTCTTGAGCCCGAGAACATAGAGCCTACTCCTTCTATCTTGTAACATTTGTCATCCCCAAGCTCAACTTGCTCTGCAAAAGATTGTCTTGAAATTTGAGAGGATTTCCTTGTACCCTGTCATGTGCTTTGATGCACCACTGTCTACTAACCAAGTTTTTGGCCCCGTAAAAACTGAACTGGATAAGGCAGAAACTAGGTAATATTCTTTTCTAGTTTCTTTTTCATTAGGACTTTTCTGTTTTTGTTTGGATTCATTATCCTTAGAAGTTGATGCATGATGTTTCCCTTTCCTTGGATTTTTCTTCCTATACCAACAGTCTTTAGCAAAATGACCCAACTTATTACAACTAAAGCATTTAATCTTAGATGTATCAATACTCTTGCCTTTGAACATACCTTTGGCGTTTGACTTCCTCTGAGAGCCTTTCTGGAAAGTGACTTTCTTATTTCCCTTGAATCTTGATGCTAATGTTGAATGCTCTTCTTTGGTTGGCTCGCTTCCGGTAGCAGTGCGACTCTCCTCTTGGAGGCAATCATGCCATAACCTCTCAAACGTGCGCTGAATCTCTCTCCCACTTACACTGGATAAGGTCTCCCATGAAGAAGGAAGACCATCAAATATGGCTTACACTAAGTCATCATCGTCCACTGTGATACCTGTGACGAAACGTTGATCTCTGATCTGGGCTATTCAGGAACAGAAAGATGCCACTGATTCACCTTTTTCCATCTTCAAATACTTAAGCTTGTGCTTAAGTGTCCTCTTCTGATTTGGAGCCTGTTTCTCATACAGATTCACCAAGGTATCCATACAACCCTTGGTAGTCATTAACGAAGTCATCGCTGACATTATACTATCTTTGACTAAGTCAAAGATGATTCACTTGGCCTTTGCTTGACTCTTCCTGAAGGCCACTCTTCCTGCATTAGTGGTGGGTTCCTCCACCACTATGGTCACATACTGCTCAAGATCATGTTCCTGCAAGATATTTGTTATCCAGAGCTTCCACACATTGAAGTTGGCAGCGCCTTCGAGCCTATCCTCGGCCCTGACTGAAATGGAGGATGCCATGGACCTTACGCTGCAAACATAATCAAGCTCGCTTGGATCTGTGTGTACTTCAACAAACTTATCACACCCTAAGCTCTGATACCATGTTAAATTATTGAGCTTGATTTAATATGCGGATTATTTCTTTAGTTTCTTCAACGCTTTAAACAAAATTCGATTTATCAACCAGCAAAATGGATACTCAAAATTGATGAACAGAAGTAGAAGAGGTAGTGAAATAGAATCTCACATGCACAAGAATTTACCCTGGAGAAACCCAAAAGGGGAGAAAACTCCAACAAACAATCTTCCTTTAATTTGCAAATAAAATGTAAGATCTTGTACAATAATCCACCATGAAAATACCTGACTGTAAGACCAGCAAAAAACAAGACTTCACTGACTTTTACCGCTGATATGAACAACACTATTTGCTGTCCTTTTTTGCTGATGTAGACAGCACTGTTCGCTGTCCTTTATTGCTGACATACACAGCAGTACACGCTGTCCTTTACTGGTGAAATAGACAGCACTGTTTGCTGTCATGTACTGCTGAAATACACAGCAGTACACACTGTCCTTTATTGCTGAAATAGACAGCACTGTTTGCTGTCCTGTACTGCTGAGATACACAGCATGCAATATGCAGCATGCGACATGCGACATGCGACATGCGACATGCAACAAAAACTTGACAACTTTGACTTTGACCTAGACATGCAAATTTGACTTTTACAACTCGACTCTTTACATGGCAATTCGAATTTCTTCATGGTGGATGGTGTTACACGTGCCAACGCACTAGATCAATACATTTACATCATTTGCAATATCAGGAAGATTGTTTGTTTCTAGCTCATAGGAATTTTATGTTCAACCTAACTTTTTCTAGATGCCTTGACTTTTGCTCATGGCTCATAAGACTTGACTAGGCTCACAGAGGTTGTGCGTTCCCCCTAACTTGTGCACTAACCTGTCTATGCTCACAGAGGTTGTATGTTCCCCTTGACTTTTGCACTAGACTGTCTATGCTCACAGAGGTTGTACGTTCCCCCTGACTTTTGCATTAGACTTACATCTTGACTTTTGTCTTAGACTTACAAGGCTTCTACATTTGCCTTGGCTTGACTCACAAGATCATATAGCATCTCGTTCGTCCTGACTTTTGGTTTGAATTACAGAGGTTGTACGTTCCCCGTGGCTTTTGTCAATACCTCACAAGATTGGTTGATTCTCCAGATCTCCCTGGCTAGCCTCAGGGTGGCCCATATGGCCTCTCATTGTAGAATGACTGTTGATTCTGCCAAATTTAACACAAAAGATGTATCATTAAATTCAGAAATTTGAGAGGGAGAATGGCTTACGAAACCATTTTTCTTCAAAGGAGGATGAAATGGATGCTTGAGTGTCTTCATCACCAATGTATTCTTTATGTGGAGCTGTAATATGATCTTCAATAATCTAATCATCCTTGTGTTCTTCTAGATCTAAATACCATGCAAAAGTGGCCCACAGGATGAAAAAGAAGGCTGGTCATCCTCACGAGATTGACATCCAAGCTTTGCTAAGGGTGACACCATATTTTCTTTCACTATGTTCACCCAAGAACACATAAGCATGATATTTATGATTTATTTCAACCAAGAGGGAAATTGAATGTTCTTTTCATCTGCAAATATCAAATCAGCAATCTTTTCTTCCATTCTAGGCTTCTAGCACCAATCTTATCCAAAATATGTGCATCATATAACTTTGCATTTTGGGTTGAAATTACAATGCCATTACCATGCACTTTTCCCATTCAATGAATATGCAGATATTTTCATCATGACATCTGCAGAGACAATGTTGAAATCTGCAATTAATTCAATGAAGGATGCAACATGTTGTGAAGCCAAATGAGGATGTCCACAAAACCTTGGAACATGCTTGGTCCATTCACGAGGGGCCTTATGTGGAGATCCAAGAATGCATGAAATATCCAAAGGATTAAGCAATTTGTATGAAAACCCTCCTTTTGATGGTGCTATACTAATTGCTTCAAATCTTTAAAAATAACATATGTGCAAACTAAACTCCCATCAGCAGTATCCAGGCACATTAGCTTAGTGGTGCTTTTGCTATTGAATTTTTAGTACATCTGTTGTCTGGCTGGCCAACATTGATGCACTGAGTCAGTCGTTTTGATATGAATTCTTAGTTCCATGGTGAAATGGGGTTTGTGCCAGCTTTCACAAATGTGACATCACTTGCTTGACTATGATGCAGTAATGAGTGTGATATCAGTGTTTTGCTTTATGCAACTGCTACCAAGTTCCAATTTGACATGATTACATTCTCACTATTTGAGTTTCCCTTTGGTTACTTGACAAATTGCCTGTTGTCTGCTATAAGGCAATTCTTTTGACACATTATCTTAATTCTTTGGTGCTGTTCTACTAGATGACTGTTCTTTGGACAGATGATTGCACTTTTTGTTGTTTTGTACTTTCCTCTGCTGTTACAGTAAGTTTTTCTTTGCATCATTGACTCATTATTATTGATTGTCTTGTAGTCTTTTGTTCACGGATCATAGGGTTCTTCTTGCTTGTTTGTTGTTCTATCCTGCATTTCCCAAGCCTCTGTAAAAGTTTCCCTTTTCCCTGTTTCTTAAAGATATTTGCAAATGCCAGATGAAAAAGCCCCTTTTCTTAATCTATACCTTTTATTTTGTGAGTAATTTCATACCTTTTCTTGATGCCTTCACTAAACTTTGTTGCAAATTTAATTTAATTTTATTGCATTGATATCATCATTTTCAAAAATTGTTGTCATTAATAAGTGTTGACAATAAAGTGACTAGTTTCGTATCAATTTCAATATGGCACAACTCTTTTAACTTTGACTCTCCTATGTTGCTTCAGAAGTTTTCATCATATAGTAAACAAGCGGCCTTTTATCATCTTAGAGTTTGTGTGGCAGGCATGGAAGCATCGCTATTCTCAGCTTCCTTTCTACTTCATAAAACATAAATCTATGATCGTATTCTAATTTCAATTACTGTTGCACCATTCTTGATTGGAGGATTGCCACACAAATTGGGAATCTCAGATTTAATTGAGATGGTGACACGAAATCTGTTATGAAATATGAATATCGGTTTTCCTTTGTAGTCTCTATTACATTGTTCAATGCCTCCGCCCCACAAAGGCTGATGTGAAGCTGTAATTTCGTTTTAAACAAGAACTTTAATGAGATGAATCACTTCTCATTGACTCTCTCTTTTTTTGTTGGTTGATACAGGGCTTATGGTTATTCCAGTGAAGATGTCCAGATGGTCATTGAGACCATGGCTTCTCAAGGAAAGGAACCTACGTTTTGTATGGGGGATGATATTCCATTGGCAGTGCTGTCCCAAAAATCACACATGCTTTATGATTACTTCAAGCAACGTTTTGCACAGGTATACTTCTCAGCTTCAAGGGCTTCTATGTTTCATATGTTTTACAACTTTTCTAAATAAGGTGTATTTTTTTCTTGGAAGATGCATCTGGCACTCTCTAATAGATGTAACTTACATGTTGAGTGATCTTTTAGTCTGATTGGCTGTTGGTGAGGTTTTATGAGGTTTTTAATGCAAGCTTGTACCATTTCATTCTGTGAT
The DNA here is from genome assembly GCA_009831015.1 of Picea engelmannii. Lineage (NCBI taxonomy): Eukaryota > Viridiplantae > Streptophyta > Pinopsida > Pinales > Pinaceae > Picea > Picea engelmannii. Next base: position 33,363 of record ML802442.1, read on the forward strand.
ATGTGCTGTCTTACCTAAGGAATGCTATACTTATCAAAGTACGCATGCAAAAGCTAAGGCAAACAATTGAGGGAAGAATCTAACTCACTTCAACGTCTTTGTATAGCACAATAACATATGTTTATTGTTAATTTTTGATACTTAGCTCATGCACATGTAGTTTATTTCATTTAGCATGTACTTGAACCATAAACAATGCAGCAATATCATACACAAGTGCTGCAATAACCAAGATCACAAGAAGAATAACCATGCAGAAGAACACAAGAATTTTCCTGGGAAAACCCTTCTCAATCAAGGGAAAAAACCCAGCAATCCTTTGCTATATTCTCAAGAGAAGATCCCCCACACCATAGACCTTAGCACACAAGAGGGTGCTTACAAAACCTAGAAACTTGAGCCCAAGAGAGGTGCACACTTCAGCCGTACAAGTGCTTGCTGAAATTTTGAGATGACAAGTGTGTGAGTGTGATCCACAATGGGGATCCACTCTTATTTATACAAAACCTCACACAGCAAAAGGTGTGTCTATTGGCACAATAGGGCTGACTTCTATAACTCAAAAATATAATTAATCTTTACACAATATTAATTATCTTTCATATGGTGGGGCCTGTTATCGCACAATTTGTACTTGCCCAAAACCCAAGGCAAGTGGATACAAAATTGGCGTAACTGGGAGTGACCTATCATTGTCACTTTAATAGGAAACCCCTTTTGTATTTAGGAGTATGTTGCGGTACCCCAGGGGAGATGTCCCCAGTGACCTGAGTTTTTGAGAAGGCTAAGGCAAATGATACAAGAAAGTCCCTCCCCTCTCACAGGTCACTCAAGTTAAAAGGTTCTTTAAGTCTTATTTAAGATGAAGCAAAAGAGTAATATTGTGTACCTATCCAGAACAAAACAACAAAGAGAAAAATGACACTTTCCAAGTACCAAAATGATATTAATGCTTCATAAGACAATGAACTCTTTAGAAAATAGACTAGCTGATATAGAATTGCAGCAGTGTAACAGTTTATAACAGCAATGATAAATTTGCAACAGCCACAATAATTATGCTTCAAAATGCTTGATAAAAGACATGAAATAGTAACTTCAACTAAGCATATCGATATTAGATAGTCACAAACAGTTTTAGCAATGTCTAGCTAGCATAACATGTCACTTTTAGGGTTAATTTGCTGCTATTAGATGGTTGTAGCAATCTCTTGCAACAAGAAGTTAGTCAATGAATTTGGATAATTTAGGGTTAGTAGAAGTTAGTAAATGCTCCAAGGAAAATGGTTTAAAAGTTGTTTGATCAATTAACCACTTGTAGTGAGTAGATTAGTGCCTTTTAGGGTAATGGAGTCAATGATAACAACAACAACTCTTAGAGGAAAATAGCAATGATAATACTTATTCAAAGGAGATGGAGAAGATGAGAGAGGTGTTGGTAACCCAAGGCCTCAAACATCCAAATCCTAGAAGTAATTGCTAGAAAGTAAGAAAGCTTAGGCCCTAGCGATTTCTCTTTTCCTTAGATAATTTGAAATAAAATATGCAATAGGCAATGAAGTAGGGTTACTAGAGTGCTACAATGGTAGGGCTCTAGTATCTACTTCTAGATATGGTGCTCCTGGAGAAATTTAAACAAGTAGAAAATTATAGACAAAAGGATAATAACTTATGCCTTTCTCCTAGGGTTTCAAGCAAACAATTTCATAATCTCTGACATGAAAAAGTAAAATTCACCATAAACATTCATTCACAATAAAGAAATAAAGATTTTCTACTTACTTCACCAAGAATAATCAAGCTTAAACCTTAGTTGAAGATCCTCCACCATGAAAATAGCCAAGAAACACCAAAAATAGCCTCCTCCAAGAAATGCGCCTAAAATTTCAGCCAATAACCCTTGAAAAGGGCGCAAATTTCAGACCTCACACTTGTGTGATGAATCAATCATGATAAAATGAGAGTTTTTCTCTCTTATTTATACAATACTTATGACCTTTAATTAAAATTAGGTCATGAAAACACTCACATGGTCAAATTACATGAAAAATCCAGTTTTTACACAAATTCAAATAATTAAACCCTAAAATCACTTTTAGAGGTGACGTCATGCCCTTCTAGGGTGACGTTGAGCCTTCAAGGTGGAACATTGGGCTCCAGAAGCTGGACGTTTGGCCTCCAAGGCCCTGGATGATGCCACACGTGCCAATAAGCACACAATTGTCGTCATAATTGCAAACCCCAGTTCTGGATGATGTCAAGGTCAATATGGTGACGTCATGTGCCCTCAAGGGTCAACGTCCAAGAGGAAAGGAAAGACCCCCCTGGCTCTAGGTTTGCCGGAGTGTCCCTGGTGTAATGTCCTTCTTTCTCCCTGGTGCCAGCCTGTGGTTTCTCTTTTCCCTCTAGTGGGGTTACAACATCAATCAGTTGGGCTTTCAACCCCATGGATGTCCGACCTAATCATTCCCCTATATGCACCTGTCCACCGAGCAAAGTCCTGCAACAACAACAAGTACGCCCTCCATGGGCTCATAAGTCATAGGGATCATAGCAATGTCAATCACATCCAATAATCAAATTACCCAAACATGTGCATCAAACCACCCTTTGCCCAAACAAATGCTCAAAGACGTTATGCAGTTTAACAAGTCAGGTTTGGAGAGGGTCTCAGAATGTCCGATTGGGCTAATCCTCCTTAAGTTTGGGGTGTTTCCCAGGTGAGATCCAATCTAGGTCATGTAAGTGTGTGAAATGGTGTAGGGGAAGTGCTTGGGCAAAGGGTATAGTGATAACAGGGAAATGTAGGTCTTGCCTGTGGGTGCCTCTGTAGAGGGCGAGATGCACCTTATCATGGATGCCATTGTTTCCTAGCCCATTCAATGCCTTTTATTCTTATTTCTTTTGGTCTTCTCTTTTCAAGGGAAAAGCTGGGGGACATTGTCCTCGCGTGGTGACCAGAGGTGATAGTGTTACCCAGAAGCATTTCACGGAAATGAGAAGGCTGTCTCGTGATGAGACCCCCTTTCTCTTAGCTATGCTACCAAGAGCCACTACCCTGGTTTGGTGACCAGATAGATGGTAATGTCATACCGCTACATGCCCATGGATCTAATAGGCCGGCTCATGATGAGATCTCCCATCCACCAACTAGTACCTTAAGTTTTGTTTTATCTTACAGGTCCCCTTTTCTTACTGAGAAGCCTTTTATTGCTTTCTCGGGAATCCCTGGGCGAAGCATCTCAAAGGTTTCATTTTGGCTTTTAACTCTTGCCAACTACTTTTACCCTCTGGGCCTTTAGCCCCTTCTTCCCACAAGGCAAGGTACAACCATTCCTAGTGTGGAAAATCCCAATGCCTGAACAAAGGTAGGGGGAAATGAGAGGAATAAAGATGGAAAGTTGTAAGTATGGAGGGAATAGACGATGACCTTTCATAGACCCACCCAATGGCAACCCATCCTAAAGGGAGATCAACTTACTAGGGCATCATGTCACCCTCCTAGATATGAGCAAGTCAAAGAGCATAATTTCCAAGGAAATGTTATGAAATGAAGGAGAATTCAGTGCAACATATTCAAGTGCTTCAAAAATCAGAGTTACACATACCATGATACCCGGACTCATTACCTCATGGAGCAAGACTTACTGTTGGTGGGATGGATGTTGCTGCTGTTGATAGATGGGCTGCATTGAAGAAAAAATGGGCCCTCTGGGGCCATACTCAAGTCGTCTAGCTCTCGACACTCCATGTCTAGGACCTGTGGGCCTCGAGACATGATCTCCTTAGTTATCCCTAGGATAGGGGATAACAGGGCTGACTTGTGCCCTTTACAACATAAATTAGGGTTACAACAAATCTTACCCTCAGACAATATAGCAAGGATCTCTCTCATCCTCTAGTGCTCAACCACTAGGGACACGTCCACCTGTGCTCAGCCACAGGGACGTCACACTCAACAGATTAACTCCACGGAGTCCATAAGAGTACCATCTGGAGCACCATCTCAAGCTGACTCAACTAAGTCCATAGGAGTACAAGGCATGAGAGCATCTCAAGAGTCGTCGACTCAACGTAGTCCAGAGGAGTACAAGGCAGGAGACCATCTCAAGTCATCTCAACTCAGTCCAGAGGAGTAGACAAGAGACCACACGTCATCACAACTCAGTCCAGAGTCTAACGCACACCCATCACATGGGCACACCCAACACTTGGGCTCTCTCTCATAGATGTCTCAACTCAGTCCAGAGGAGAACGATCTGGAGGATGTCTCATGAAGTTGCAATCAAGAACACTCCCTCTCAGCTAGGGAGACATTCTCCACCAGGCCAAGTCTCTCACGGAAGTACTCGAACTTCGTCCTGGCAAGCGGTTTGGCGAAGACATCTGCAACCTGCTCATGTGTAGAAAGGTACTGCACGTGTATTGCTTTCCTCTGCACCATATCTATGATATAATGGTATTTGATCTCAATGTGTTTCGATTTATCGTGAAACACAGGATTCTCTGAGAGCTTCACACAACTCTGGTTATCGCAATGGATAACGGTGGAATCCATCTCATGACCAAATAAATCTGCAAGGAGCTTGCGAAGCCACACCGCTTCACAGACTGCCATACATAACGCTATGTACTCTGCTTCTGCTTTACTCAAAGCCACATAAGTCTGTTTCCTGCTTCACCAGGAAACCATGGCAGATCCCAAAATAAAACAACAACCGGATGTACTCTTCTGGTCCGCAACGCTCCCTGCCGAATCTGCATCGGCATATCCCTGCAATCTCATGTCTACACTGTAGTCATATCTTAGGCCATAACCAACTGTGCCTCGTAGATATCTCAACACATGCTTCCTTGCTATCAGTGTGTCTGTCTCGACTGACTCATAAACTGACTGAGTCAACTCATTGCATAGCATATATCAGGTCTGGTGTTAACCAGATACATCAATGATCCACTCAGCTATCTGTAAGGATGTGGATCAATCTCACCTGACTTGGAAGAAGCCTTGTTCATCTTCTTCAAATTCATCACCATCGGTGTAGGCATGGATTTGCAGTCCGTCATACCGAATCTATTCAATATTTCAACTGTATATTTTCCTTGACTCAGGAAAATCTCATTAATCCTCTGCCATACTTCTAGTCCCAAGAAGTAGTGCATCATACCAAGGTCCTTCATCTCGAATTCAGAAGCCAATGCACGCATGCATTCATCAACAAGGCTTTCTGAATCAGTGAGGAATAAGTCATCACATATAGGACCAAAATAAATCCATTCGTCACCAACAATGTGATAGGATAGGTTGGGATCAACAACACTCTTGCTGAAGCCCAAACTCATCAAGTGTCCATCAATCTTCTCATACCAAGAACGAGGTGCATGCTTTAGTCCATACAGGGCTTTCTTCAACCTGCATACATGAGACTCCTTCTCATGTATCATGAATCCATCTGGCTGCTCGATGTAAACTTCTTCCTCAATCTCACCATTGAGAAAGGCTGTCTTTACATCCATCTGATGTAGTTTCCAACGCATGGATGCTGCAAGATCAATAATCGTATAGATGGAAGTGTATTTGGGCAACAAGAGGAAGTGTCTCCTCATAATCTATTCCCTCCACCCGAGAGAATCTTCTAGCCACAAATCTCGCTTTGTACTTCTCGACACTTCCATTAGCTGCATGTTTGATCTTATAGATCCACTTGGAAGTCACCACAGACTTCCCTTCCGGTCTCAGAACAATATCCCACACATCATTCTTCAAGATGGATTGATACTCTTCGGTCATGGCATCTTGCCAAAACTGTTGTCCTGTTGCTTCTCCATGCCAAAATTGTTGTCCTACTGCTTCTCCATGCCAAGAAGGTTCAATATCAATGATGTGGCTCATAGCTGGAACATAGCTCGAAAATCTCTGTGGTCTCTTGCTCTCTCGGAATGTTTCACGAGGAGCTGCATGTCCCTCTGCCTCTAGCAGAGTCTGTCGAGCCCATGTAGGCCTCTCCCGACCTACTGCCATGTCTCTGGGAATCATCAGCTGGAGCTACAAGATCAACTGGATCAATAACTGTCTCCCTTTGAACTGTTGAAGGGGGAGAATGTACCATTTCTTCTTTCTTCTCAAATAGTTTTGACTCCATCTGAGTCAAGTGACTCCCTTTGAAGTCTTGAAGGATAAACATCCGTCCTGAAGGACATCAACCTTTTCTTGTGTTGCTAACCTGGAGACATCCCATGTCCTCTCAGGTCCTCTACTGTCTCTACAGTACTATGCTGGCCTCTCGTACTAGGATAATAACCAAGATGACCTCCCATAGGGATAACAATCAAAATGGCCTCCTGTACTAGGATACTAACCAACCAAGAAAATTTGGACTCCCGTACCAGGGATAATGGTCCAAGTCATGAGGGCTCCCATACCAGGAATAATACCCTTCATTATCAAAATCCAAACAACTACAGAGTAATGATGAAATCAAATAAGGAATGTAGTGCAAAACTTACCTTAGTCTACAATCATGCTCAATCTTGCTTTTGGTCCTCCTGAGAAAGCTGCGATATGAAGAAGAATGCCTCATCTTTTATGTCTTCATCTCTCTGATGTGGTTCTGAATCGACATCTGCAGTGGATACATATTGTCTTCCTTTCTTCCTGGTAGGACAATTTCTCGCAATGTGTCCATACTTGTCACATCTGAAACATTGAATCCTTGAAATGCCTTTTCTATATTCATGACTTGAAGCTGCTGAAGTTTTCGCGTCTTTAAATGCTTTGCCAAAGCTTCTTCTATTTCCTCTTCCTCTCTTTGTATGAGAGGCAAGGGCTTGATTGTCATCATGATTGGTGTCTTGCACTCCTCTGGCTATAAGTCTGGTTTCCTCCTGAGTGCAGTCTGTCCATAAATGGTCAAACTCAGGTAGATCTGCTCTTCCACTGATATTTTGAAGAAATGGTTCCCAATGTCTTGGAAGAGCATTGAGAGTAGTCATGACAAGTTCTCTGTCTGATATGGTTTCTCCAATGGAACCCAACTGATCTCTGAAATCTTCACGAAGAAGGTAGCAACGGTGTCAGCTTTTGTCATCTTGATATATTGAAGCTGATTCTTCAGTGTAAGGGCTCTGAGGGTGTTGTTACTCTCAAACATATTCTTCAATGCATCATACATCTCCTAAGCTGTCTTTAAGGTAGCAATACGAGATAGTAGACGATCTCTTACTGAATAGATGATTATCTCTTCCTTGCTTTGACGCCATCTACCTTCCAATCATCTTTCTCTTCATCAATAGCTGTTTCTGGTAGAGTCTTTTCTATCAAACTCAATAAGTCATCCTCTTCCAGGGTATTTTGTAGTCTTGATTTCCAGGAACTGAAGTTGCTTGATCCATCAAGCCTATCTTCCACCAAAGTTCTGTTCCTCATGGTTTGCAGATTCTTCCACAAACCCTAATGGCTAGGCAAGGAAACCTAACGGCTAGGCTAGGCTAGCAACCTTAGGTTTCGTTGGACTTATGAGTCATGACTGCCAACAATAAGCCTTGGAAAGTCAGAAGAACATTGGTGAGCTGCAAAAAATCCTTCAATGAGCTGCAAAAACCCTAAAATCGAAATTTTGCAGAAAATTGCGGAAACCCTAGGGCCAAAAATGAAAAGTTCTCTGATTTGCAATCTGAGAGTCTCTAGAGGTGCGCTGAAGGAGGCCATACACTCCTATGCAAAAATTAACCTCAACGTTCCAGTGTAAAGTGCAAAAACTAGCAAAAGAAGGGGAGCCGTTTTTGCAGTTGCAACAATGAGGTGACAGCTAGCCTCTTCAATGGCTTGTGCAATGGTCTCTTTAGGAACTCTTCTCTGATACCATGTTGAATTTTAATGCTTAGCTCATGCACATGTAGTTTATTTCATTTAGCATGTACTTGAACCAGAAACAATGCAACAATACCATACACAAGTGCTACAATAACCAAGATCACAAGTAGAATAACCATGCACAAGAACACAAGAAGTATCTTGGGAAAACCCTTCTCAATCAAGGGAAAAAACCCAACAATCTTTTGCTATATTCTCAAGAGAAGATCCCCCACACCATTGACCTTAGCACACAAGAGCGTGCTTACAAAACCTAGAAACTTGCGCCCAAGAGAGGTGCGCACTTCAGCCGTACAAGTGCTTGCTGAAATTCTGAGATGACAAGTGTGTGAGTGTGATCCACAATGGGGATCCACTCTTATTTATACAAAACCTGACACATCAAAAGGTGTGTCTATTGGCACAATAGGGTCGACTTCTTTAATTCAAAAATATAATTAATCTTTACACAATATTAATTATCTTTCATATGGTGGGGCCGGCTCAAGGCTGTTGGGAGCGCGGAGCGGGAGCGGGAAGCGCATATTTTCAAAAATCTTCGGGAGCGGGAGCGTTTCGGGAGCGTTTTTTATATAATACATAAAAAATATATATTTTGATGCATATATATATATATATATATATATATATATATATATATAAAACATACAAAATGTTGAATCAATTGCAAAAAACATGAAAACATAGATATAAGATCATTTAACTAATTGATTAGTGATGAATCTATGATCATTAAAGCATCAACCATTTAGTACATCCTACATAGTACATAGCATACTACACATATAACATCAATCATAAACATATGTGGGACTCAACATTAAAGCATCATAAGTTATAACATCAATCATAAAAGCATCATAACATC
>ML802442.1:78739-97519 GCA_009831015.1 Picea engelmannii
GATCATCAGAGCGCCTTCCACCACTTTGGAGGCAAGTCTGGGAGGGAAAAACTCCGGAAAATTAACCCGACTAGTTAGGCCGCATTAATCCCCTGAGATTAAAAAAACCCCCGATGCAAGGAACTCCTCTGATGTCAGCATCCAAGGTACCTGACCTAACTATGATCCATGCCGACATTATTACATTATTACCCTCGCAGGGGTGCGGAGATTCCGTTTACAAAAATATAAGTGCTGGTGTTTAAAAACACCCAGTAGAACCCTGCTGTCTTCGTCATAGATAATCTTCATGAAATGAGTTGGCCTCCGTGTTAAACGAGCGGTCAACAGGCCCAACAAGTAGTCTTCCAAATCTGAAATCTACTTGTTTAAGCACCTTGGTGACCTGCAAATGGTGCTAAACTCGAAAACCAATCAAGAGGTGAGTAGATCCAGTAAACAAGTAAAACACTTTAATAGTTTTATTAAAACTACCTCACTAAACAAATAGAAATACTTCTACTTATTTAACCAAGCAAAATACTTTGCTTTAGATCTCTTAATCTAAGCTAAGTAACAAGAAAACACAAGAACCATACAATATCACCTCATTAAAAATAGCATAGCATCACGAAGACTCCCAATGCCAAGATGATGTTCCTCCAAAGCTTCCTTTATTTAGAAAATATTTGCATGCAAATACTTGCAGCAAAACTTATAAGAAGAAATGAGAGAGAGAGAGAGAGGAGTGGGAGAGATTTGGGTAGCATATGTTTGATCTGAGAATAGATGTGAAATGAGGGAGGGGTGAGCATTCTTTTATACCTGGGAGGCAAAAGAGACTCCACTGGGATGAGTTCCAAGTGTCACTCAGCAAGAGAAGTCATCATCTTAAGGAGGGGCACTCTTTTAGGGTTTTGGTATGGCTAGGTTTTGAGGGTTGAGTAAGGGAGAGGGGGAACACCTTTTTGCTTACTCAAACATTAAGTTAGAACCTTAGGAGGGCGCACTTTGGAGTTTAGGTGGAGTCTTGCTTTAATTTTTGACTTTGGCTAAGTTACTCACCAAGGGGGGCACACTTTGGAGTTTAGGTGGAGTCTTTCTTTAATTTTTGACTTTGGCTAAGTTACTCACCAAGGGGGGCGCACTTTTCTTAGGGAGATGGTTAAGTTGGTTGTGGCTAAGCAAGGGGGGTTGGGTTAAGTTAGAAAATGACCTTTCTAACTTAGGAAAAGGCTTAGGAAACATCTCCCACTCTTTTTCATGATTTTTTGCTCATTTTACAATTTTTGGCATTTTTACTTAGCCAAATTAAAGCAATTAAATTGCTGACTCAAGACTGACTTGGACTCCTCATGGATAATGACCTAGCAAAACTTGTCCAATTGAGCTGAAACTTGGTCGAAGGGTGTAGGGGGTCTCATGCCATTTTTTTGAGTACTCACACCCCTATCAAAATCCCCAAGGACCCAATTTTTACATTTTTACATCAAATTTAATTAAAATTACCATTAAATGGGTAATTTAAAAAAAAAAACAAAAAAAAAACTACTTAGACTCGACGAAATTCCGCAAGACTTTGGAAGATGTCTAGCATGGTCATTTACAATATTCCTAGACCCTAGTCACCCATTGGGCTTGATCATTAGAACGCCTTTTACCATTTTGGAGGACTATTGTGAGTGAAAAACTCAAGGGTAATTAAAAATTACCTGAGGATAAAAAACACTCGATGAAAGGACTTCCCTAATGACAAAATCCTATGAAACTAACCTAAAATATGACTCATGCAGACTCATTACATTATTATCCCACGCAGGGGAGCGGAAATTCCAATTACAAAACGACGTGTCGGGGGCAAAAACTTCCTTGTAGAACCATAAAGTCTTCAACTTTGTTGCACCATCAGGTACATAGCTTCATGGTTCATGGAGTTGACCCGCTAGTCGAAATAGGTTGTTAACAAGCCGCATGAGCTACATTGGAAGGATGCAAAGCGTATCCTTTGATACGTACAAGGCACCATCATCTTTAGGATTCACTATGCAACAGACTCTACATTGGACCTCATCGGGTTCAGTGATTCTGACTAGGCTGGCGATAGCATTGATCGCAAGTCCACATCTGGTTACTCACTCAGTCTGGGTTCCAGGCCCATCTGTTGGTCGAGCAAGAAGCAAGCTGCTATTTCTCTATCTTCAACCGAGGTAGAGTACAGACGGGTAGTTAACATAACCATTAAGGCTATGTGGCTACAACATTTTCTCACTGAGTTGGGCATTCAATTTCATCGACCGATCGTCATATGGTGTGACAACCAGAGCACTCTGAAGTTCTGCAGAGATCCAGTTCATAGGTTGTGGACGAAGCACATCAAGATCCACATGCACTACATTCGGGACTTAGTACACGAGGGGATCATCGACCTGCGGTTCTATCCTTCAGCAGAACAAATTGCAGACATCTTCATGAAGACCTTCACTGAGCAGAAGTTCCATTCTCTGCGCAGTCGTCTTGGAGTGAAGGGCACAATTGCCTAGCAACTGTTAGTTCTTTTTTTTACATACATTGTACTTTGAGAGGGGGGTTTTCCCATGAGGTTTTCCCTCTTTCCTCGTTTATTTCAGTGTATCTTTTGTTTTCGGGTACCTAACATGGCCTCGTTGCCAGGACCCATTCTTTATTTTCACCATAGTGATGGTCAGGGGGGGTGTTGGAGATACTTCATACACAACTAGGATTTTTTTTTCTTAGGGTTTTCCCTATGTTTATTAGTCATTATTCAGTCTCCTATAGTTTAGGGAGAATTTTTCCTACATTCTAGGAGAATATTCTTTTCAGTTCACCCTTCAGTTTGATCAGTTGAGTGGAGTCTTAATGCCACATTGGTTTCATCACCATGCAACATTGGGATCATCACTTGCTAATGCGCATTGTCGTTGGGATTATCACCAGACTAGTGCATTACTCATGATTCCCTGATCTCCTCCTCACTTCACTCTGTTTCAGTCAGTTAACTGAATACTGAGAGACTAGTTAACTCAAACTAGGTGGAAGTTAACTCCTGTAACTGTCGGTGTGTGTCCAGATCACTCTAGACCACCACTATAGCGCATTGGCTTCTCCTCCAGTGCGCATTAGTTGATTTATACAGAGTATATCATGTGTAAATTATCATTCATTCATTTGGTTAATGCAAATTCTTTGATTCTCACTCTCTCATTTCCATCTTTTCTCTTTTCTGTACAAATTGTGTATGTATTCTTGCTAGCTAGATCTTATATGTGCAGGTTCATTCACATTTACACTATGCACTCATCCTACTAATATCATCTACACCCGGATCCAATACAGATGTCTCCAGACATGTGAAATGGTCATCTCGACCAATAAGGAAAGTATCCTCGTCACTGTAGACTGGTCCCAGAAGCAAGTATCCCATCTATATGTCGGTCTTCCCAACCTGATCTATCAATTGACTCCCAAAAGAGGTGACTCACTCTCCCCATACTGATAGGTATGCATATAGTCAACTGGCTCCAAGTCATGCCTCTCCTCCTGGGCCTGCAGATCCATATGTCCCTTGGGTTCAAGTGCTACACAAGGCTCCTCTACCACATCTAGAATGCTACTGATATCCTCTTGTGTCATGTCTATCATAAGTGTCCGAGAAGGTAAAGAATTTGTCACGCTCAACTCCATGGGAGGAACAGTGTCCCCCATGCATGATCGGGAAACTAAAGCACCTACACTATCATCCTGGCTCCCCAACTATCCATCTGGTGTGCAGGAGTCTTGGGAATGCTCTGATGAGGCATCTAAGGTCACATCCTCACAGACATCCTCCTGATCACTATCATAGTGCACCTCAATGTAATGCACTCTCCCTTTACCCCTGCATCTGTGATTTGGCTCCCAAGGCTCTTTGCAACTGTAGCAAAGTTACTTGTTCCTAATGGTTGTAGACTCTAACCGTGCTTCCTTCAATCTACTAGCTGGTAGTGATGTATCTTCTTTACACCAAGCTCTAATCTTATGTAATTCTGATATCCACTCATATATGCCTTGCTCCAGTTTTACCCGAAGTTTTTCTTAGTTATCTATCCTCTTAGACCACTGAAAAACGTGCTAGTTGCTCATTCTCCAATCAGATATTTTTTTCTTATTGAAGACCTCTCAGGCTGGGAGGAATCTTCGCTCTAGTACCACTATAATGTTCCCAACCCAATTTTGATATAAAAATCAGAACTATGTGGTTGAGAGTTTTAGCCAAACACTTTGCTTGTTGGGTCAAAGCCTTGACTAATCTACACTTCTTGTTGTCCCCACTTGTATGGTATGTTAATGATATGTTTTGGTGACCAAAGAGATGGATTGTAACCTTCTTATAGCTCCCAGTATATCTGTTGTTTGGTTATTTAGCTTGCTGTTATAGTTATGACAACGGAACTCATTGAAGCATTTCATCAAACAGTTGGCATGTTTGTCTTGTTATTGAGTTTGATCATAGTTTATTGCATGCAGAAATTGTTGATGATACAGATAACAAATAACAACAATAAAGACAATAGTTATAGCACAAGAAGCCACAACTCAGATCTGAATTTATTCAATAACAATAATAGCTAACCTCCATACAAATATAGATCAGATCTGGAATACATGTAGGTGCAAAATAGGAGTGGCTAAAGATGCCTCCAATACAATATAGAATGGTGAAGATATGAACTGTCAAGAGTCCCCCAAGCTGGAAACAAGAGATCTCCAAGAGACAACTCGATTCCTAGCTGTTATGTGATGACCTCTCTAGCAAGTGCACGTTTTCTGAAGCTGTAGCAAACTAAGTAAATTCGACCTCCTCCTCTTGAGCCTCCAAAACACTGAAACCCACTGTCAAACTGATCGGGGTTTAGGAAACCCCTATGATGAATCTCCAAGTTGTTGGGAATGATCTCACACTCCAACCCACTAGATCCAAGCTGAATATTGCGCCCTCCTGAAGAGAAATGCACCCCACTGGAGAATAGATTGGATCTGTAGGAGAATACCCTCAAATAATGATGCAAATAGGCGTTGGGGTGGTGACAATCAATCCTGGAACAAGATCTACTGAAGATCTAGTCACTGTAAAGCAAATCGAACCTGTCCTCCTCAACAAGTGCGCCCCAATCTGCAGAAATCCTTCACTGGTGTGCCCCCTTGCCAAAACTGATGGCTGAAGTAACTGTGAACTGATGTAGAATGGTGAAGGAGGGATCTTTCACCTCCTTGACCAAGCTTGGATCAGGAAAGGTGGAATCTTTCACCACCGAGCTGATCTCTAGGGTTTGTTCAGTCAAAACCCTCAAAACCCCCAAGTGGCATGGGCTCTCTAACTAAGAAGCCAGACATCAAAATGAAAATCAACATAATGAGAGAATAGAAGCCCCTATCTCTCTTTTATACTCGTGTTCATCTTTTCTCTCCAAGTGACTTTTACTTTATTATTAATATTCCTTCATAAAATCACTTTATTAATTAATTAACTTTTTTTCCTCAAAAATGATTTATTTGTCCTTATGGCTTCTCCGACCACTGAAACTAACTTCTCATCATCTTATCCTGTAGTGCTCTTTCTCACTATTCCGATGAGCTCTTACACTAAGAGGTTTCTTCAAGTATTATGCCCAAAATGACCTCCTTAGTGAATTTAATTAAAATATGCTCCATAATAACTCAAAATTACGAAAATTGTCGGAATGCAACGAAACCAAAGACAAGCTGTGTGGAATGGATCCTGATGATGAAATATGATGAACGATGCAAGTCGAGCCCAATAAAACCCCTCAATACCTCTTGAATTCACTATCACCCTCATTTAGCTACTCTGGCAGGCATCCCACTCTGTAACATAGAAACATCCAAAAATGGGGACATTACATTCTGAGTGTCCCTTTAACTTGTATAGACTTCCTTCTTGGCCACCAATCACAATAGCATCATCAAGAGTCTTTCCTCTTGGCCACATGAGAACTTCACCATCAATAAAGGCGACTCTGAATCGTTTCTCTTCCAACATTGAGATGGAGAGGAGCTTTTTCTTCAAACCGGGTATATATAAGACATCCTTTATTTTCAGGGGTTTTTTGGAATCCAACTTGTAGGAGGTTTCTCCTACTCCTTTAATTGGATATTGATAGTCATCATTGAGTTTCACCTTATGAGGTGAATCCTTTTGAACCAGATCTGAGAGCGAATCCTTGTAACTGGTCATGTGCTTAGAAGCACCACTATTGACAAGCCATGTGCCACTTCCATGAGTGACTGTGCCTGTGAGAGTTGATATCAATACTTGTTCTTCACTTGAATCATAATCTTTTATTTTCTTCTGAGCAGGTTCATCATCTTCTACGGCATGAGGATGATGTCTTTTATTCTGTCCTTTTTTGATCTGCTCTTTCATGAGAGGACAATTTCTTGCAATGTGTCCCATCTTCTGGCAACAAAATCATTTATAGCTTGCGTAATCTTTTTGCGTCTTTTGAGACTTCCGTGACTTCTGAAACTTCTTAGGGGGATGATCCTCTTTCCCGCTTCCTGCATGTACTGCTAGAGCTTGATCATCATTGCCCAACTTCTCTTCTCTTGCTGCCAGTCTAGCTTCTCCCTGAGTGCAATCTTCCGACATCCTGCTGAACTTCGTTAGCTTTCTTCTAGAACAGATTCCTTGAATAAATGATTCCCAAGATTTTGGGAGACCATTCAATGTAGTCATTACTAGCTCCGCTTCTTCAACTGTGTCTCCAATAACTTGAAGCTGTTCTTTGATTTGAGACACCCTTGTGAAGTAAGATTGAATGGTTTCTGAATTCTGCATCTTTACATTCTTGAGTTGTGTCCTTCAAGGTCATCTTTTGGTTGATATTCTCGCCTTCATACAATCGGGATAAGGCATCAAACATTTTTTTTGGGGTCTTTAATGATGAGACATGTGGGATCAAGTGATCCTTGATAGAATCTGCAATGATCCTCTTTGCTTTAACCAAATTCTTCTTGTGCTTTGCCTTAGCTTCATCTCCCTATGGCTCTGCAACTTTTTCTTCAATAAACCTTCTAGATCATTTTCCTCTAGAATGAGCATCACTCTATACTTCCATTCTCGGAAGTTGTTTGTTGAAATATTGTAACTGCAAAGAGTATCCTATTTTATTATTGATGTATTAATCATTAGATCAATCCCCTTTTGTGGATTGATCATGTCGGGCATTGTAAATGACCAAATCCCCTTTTGCGGATTGGTCAAACCCTAATTGTAATATGCTAAATGAGAAGTCGGCCCCTAGAATATATTAAAGTGGTTATAACCACCCAGAATGAGAAGTTGGCCCCCAGAATATATTAAAGTGGTTATAACCACCCAGAATGAGAAGTCGGCCCTGCCGGTGAAAAGACACCTCAATTCAGCACCTGCCAGATTGTATAAATAAGAGAGGCCAATGCCTCATTTGTTCACTCACTCACTTGATGATCAGAGCGCAAGTTTGGAGCTGCAGTTGGAGAAGAAGAGAGAGAGAGGTGCACTACTTAGGAGAGGACTTTTTGTCTTGTTTGGTTTATTCTCTTGGCATTGTATTGGCTATCTATATTAAGAAAGTTTTTGCTGGGTTTTCTCCCCCATGAGGGTTTCCTAGGATAAATGATGTGTCTCTTGTGATTGTGTATTTCTTAGTGATCCTATCTATGCTATGGTTATCTAGTAAATTGAAAAGAAACCTAATAATATCTTAAGCCTTAACATGGTATCAGAGCTAAGTTGAAGAGAGCATCTTTGACAAGAAGAAGAAAAACGTCACTGTTGCCGTACATGAAAATTAGGGCTTTTTATTGAAGAAGATTTTTAGCCTCAAAACCATTTAGAAAAGTGCGCCCTAACCCAAGGAATTCTTTGGCACCTTCAACGCACCTTTTCAGTGGGTAGATCTCCCGGAAAGTGAAACCCTAGATTTCACTGGTACTAGAAAACCAAAAGTTTTCACAAAGTACTAGAAAACCAGAAGCACCAGTCCAGAAATCCGCTGGTCAAGTTTGAGGGGTAAAATTTGGATTTTCAGAAATCTGACTGCACCAGCTTACTCGCCTCAGCTCAGCACATCTATCCCCTGGATCAGAATTTCAAAATTTGAAGTTTGAAAATTAGGGTTTGCTCATAAAACCCTAAGTTGCAGTTGTAGTCTCAGAATCAATTGCAGTTGCAGTATTAGTTGAAGGATCAGCCATAGTACCAGTTGCAGTCACCCTTGAAGTTTTTAAGAGTCGGTGATCATTACCTCTGTTACTAGATGGTGCCACTACCTGCAAATGCCATCAGAGGTATGTACTCACACATGTTTAAATGGTTAAGCTTTAAAGGGTATTTGCAGGAGAAGGGATCTCTTGCCATAGATCCAAAAGGATCTCAAGATCCAACACATTCAAAGGAATAATGCAACCCAGGTTTGATTACTCTAATATGCATCTATTTGTTATGACATCATTTTGATCTAGGTTGCATGTTGAAGCTATCATACTAACCTTTGGTCAAAAATTAAAGTCAAGGTATTAGATGGATTAAAGTTGAGATCATAGAGTTTACCCTCTAACCCAACCTTCTGTCAAGATAACATATTGTCTTAGTACAGAAGACATGTTGAAGAAAACACTCGTCATCTTGAGTGAAGGAGACTTGGAAGAAAAGAAACACACTCATTCTTGAGGACAAGGCTCCAGGTTCCAGGTTTGATTAATTAAGTTGATAAAATTTAAAGTTGCACATGACAAGTTGATGACTACCCCTTTACAAGTAAACATTATAGTTGAGGTAGTAGTCTTTGAAAAGTATTATACTTGGTAGCATGTGAGCATATCAAGATAAATGCTTAATGTAATTATTTGCTTGATACAACTAACATCTCCTCTAGGAGAAATCTCTTGTGTTAGTTCCAGGTTGCCATGAAGGAATGTTTGATCACAACACTATAAGAGTGTTGACCTCATTTCGTATTGTATTTCTTACTTTTGATCTTTGCTTCAAACAAGCCGCAAGTGATAGCTCTAAAGGAGCCACTGTGATGATTATTCGTGCTATTGTTTTATCTCCTATTATCAAAAGAGTATTATTCTTGCTTGTTGTTTTGTTGACCTTGTTCCAGGTCACAGGTGATAACCTTGAGGAAGCTATAGTGAAGGTTGCTAAAGGCAACATATTATATGAGACATGAAGCAGACTATGTACATGACCATATACACTCATGTACCAAAGAAGATGAAGAAGAAGCTATCTTTTGAGATTCAGAGTATCTCATATGAAGATTAATTGTAAAGAGCAAAAGGCTCCAAAGATGATCGAACATTAGATCAAGATCTCATAGTAGAATTGTTCAAAGGTTAATGAAGCCACCTTGACGGGAAGCAGAACTCGTTTGACACCTGCCTCAGTCTTTCATACTTAGACTTGGTATTCAACACCAAGTATACCTTGTAAGAGATGATGAAGTCCTTATAGACTCAGAATAAATTGACAATAAACTTGATCTTAGAAAGGATCAGATGAAGAGACAACTTCCAGGACTAGAAGACAGATGCCGTGAGAAGACTAGATCGTAACTTCAGAGACTCCTAGGAGATATGAAATCCCCTGGAAGATTCGCTTGTTTCAGTGACAAAGAAGGAAGCTAGTCAGAAAGACTAGGATATGGATTCTTCCGTGAGACTAGAAGAGAAGTCAGTATTGACTTCCAATATTGATCTATATAGATCAAACTTGTTGCAGATGTACAAAGCTTGATGTGTGTCCAGAGGATTCTCCTAGCGAAAGGGAGAAGACTATGCCGAGACACTTATTGAAGAAATAGTTCCAATATTTATGAAGACAACCAAAACAACCATGATTCATATATAGTATGAGATGCAGGGGGACCAATCCCCATATTTAAAATTGAGTGGCAGTTGGTGCAGTACATTAATTGGGTCATGAAGACATAACTATGATAAAAGATAGCGTTACCTCCATGAAATAAGAAGAGCTATCTTCAGTATCAGTTATTGAGCCACTCTCAATTTCAGATGAAGTTGTTGCCATGATGGAGTAGAGGAGTTACTCCCAGATTTCATCAGTCACAGTGAGAATGGAGCAACCATTCTCAGTTTTAGAGCAAGTGCAGGTGCAGAGTCCCAGTTCCAAAAGGCACAGTTGCAGAGAGAGTAGAGGACATACTCCCAGACAGTGAGACAGACAAGTGTTTTGCAGAAAGCACATAGAGCTAGCACATGATTGTGCAAATTGAGTTGCAGTTGAGCAAGTGTACCAGATTGGTACAATGTAATGAGAAAAATTGATTTGAAGATTGAAGATAGAAAGACTCCTGTCTGCCAGTTAAAGAAGGATTTGTACGTATTGAAGCAAGCTCCTAGAGCTTGATATGGCAGAATTTACAGTTTCCCGAAGAACTTGGGATTTACCAAGAGTAAAGTTGATTATAACCTTTATCTCAAGGTTATGAATGATGAGCCAGTGATGTTACTACTATATGTAGATGATGGATCCTTGACAAGATGAAGAAAAGCTCATCACATATTGCAAAAGAAGCTTGCCACAGAGTTTGATGGAAGACCTAAAATGCATTATCTCTTAGGTCTTGAAGTTTGGCAGAGCACATAGAAGATCTTCCTTAACCAAGGGAAGTATACAGTTAAAATTGAAAAGGGTTGACATGTTGAAATGCAAATCCATGTACACACCCATGGAAACGAAGTTGAAGCTCCTGG
The DNA here is from genome assembly GCA_009831015.1 of Picea engelmannii. NCBI lineage: Eukaryota > Viridiplantae > Streptophyta > Pinopsida > Pinales > Pinaceae > Picea > Picea engelmannii. The sequence goes on from ML802442.1 coordinate 89,501, forward strand.
TAGATACCTCGTCAGAATTGGTTGATGCTACTCTATACAGACAGATTATTGGTTCAGTGATGTATCTGACGAATACCAGGCGAGATATATGTTTTTCCTTGAGTCAGTATCCTGTAGAACCCAGACGTGTTCACATTATTGTTGCAAAACATATGATGAGATACCTTAAGGGTATGTTGGATTTTGGTCTCTATTATACTAGAGATCATGACTTCAGACTGAGTGGTTACACCGATCCAGATTGAGTTGGAAGTATTTCTGATAGAAAGAGCACTTCAGGATGTTGTTTCAGTCTGGAGTCATCCATGACTTCATGGAGAGTAGGGAGCAATTCAACATTGCTCCGAGCACGACAGAAGCGGAATACATTGTTGCATGTTCCGCCAGTTGTGAAGCCATATGACTTCGGATGTTGTTAGCCACCGTGATTCTATGTGATAACCAAGTTGTATAAAGATGATGGAGAGCCATGCGTTCCATGATGAGTTGAAGCACATAGAGATCCAGTATCACTTTATTCGTGATATGTTGCAGAGAGGAGCCATAAAGCTCCAATATGTTAGCACGGATGAACAAGTTGCTGATGTGTTGACCAAGCCTCTATCTCGTGTAAAGTTTGAGCACTTTCGAGATAAGCTTGGTATAGTCCGAAAGGACCTTCCTCGAAAGGGGGAGTAGTGTTGATGTGCCATCCTAGTGCTGTGATGATGTGCCAACTTAATTGTTGTGATGATGTGCCAGCTTAATTGCTGTGATGATGTACCAACTTAGTGTTGTGATGCCAGCTTAATTGCTGTGATGATGTGCCAGCTTAATTGCTGTGATGCCAGTCTCGTGCTGTGATGATGTGCCAGCCTTGTGCTGCGATGATGTGCCAGCTTAAGTGCTGTGATGCCAGCCGCGTGCTGATGACATGCCAACCTCGTGCTATGATGATATGCCAGCCTCGTGTAGTGATGCCAGCTTTGTGCTGTGATGCCAACTTCATGCTGAAGACTCTCAGCCTAGTGCTGATGTTGATGATGTTCCAGCTTTCGTGCTGTGATGTTGTTGTTGTTGATGATGCTCCAGCCTTTGTGCTGTGATATTGCTGTTTTTGATGTTGTATCAACCTTGTGCTGTTATTGATGATGATGATGTATTAGTGTTATACTAATCCATGTTGATGCAGTGGATGATGATGATGCCACTTCAGAGTCTTGCTGAAGTTGATGATGATGATGCCACTTCAGCTTCTTGCTGAAGATGATGTTGATGATGCCACTTCAACTTCTTGCTGAAGATGATGATGCCACTCCAGCTTCTTGCTGAAGATGATGATGATGATGTTATTTCAATTTTAATGCTGAAGATGATGATATTACTTTAGCCTCATGCTAAAGAAGATGATGATGTTACTTCAGCCTCATGCTGATGAGGATGATGATGCTACTCCAACTCCATGCTGTGAATGATGATGATGAGAAAAAATTCCGATGATTTATAGATATGCCAGTCAATGTTCCAAGATGCTGTTGATGATGCTGCATGTTATCGCACAGTTTGTAGTTAGGATAGTAAATGGATGAAGAGTAGTCAAACTGACGTAACTAAAACCAATCCCACCCAATGTCACCTCAATGGGACGATTCTTTTTGTTTAGGGAGGTAAGGCCCAGGGGAGACGTCCCCTGTGACCCGGGGTTTTGAGAAGGCAAAGGATCGTAAGACAAAGATGAATTCCCCCCCTCACAAGTCAACACCAAGCAGATAGTCCGGCTAAACAGCCAATAAAAAAAAGTATAACCAAAAGGAGATGTACCTGCCCGAGACAAAGCAACAAGAAACAAATATATGCAAGCTTGCTCACTTGGTTAGTACTTCATGTAATAATGACTATCTGATATATATAAGCAATTGAATAATAAATATTGACGAAGTCAATGTTTATGAAATAACAATGATAATAAATGTCACTTCTTCAATAAATGCTAAGAAAACGTGGCATTCAATGTAACAATCAACACTTCATTCAAGTAATGCCCTTTAAATAACCATTCAATTTCTCATAAGAAAAAACGTTAGCTGCACAAGTGATGATAATAGCAGAGGATGACGACAACAATAGGTTAGTAGGGTTAGTCTTTAAGCTAGGGTTAGAACAGTTAGGGTTTCATTCAAAGTATTGAGAGTGGTTTTGATCATAATACTCACAGGCTAGGCCTTGGATCAGTGCGTTTCCTAGGGTTAATGGAGTGAAAGGGAGGACGCAAGAGCTGAAGTATCAAAGAAGATAATAAGGCTAAGGACTGGAGGATTAAGCCTTGAGGTGTTGCTACAACAAGGCCTCAAGGAAAAAAACCCTAGGGGAGAGAGGCTCACTTCGGTGTAGGGGAACTAGGCCTCAGTGCTCTCTCCTCCGTCCTTAGGCCAATGGAAAAAACAACTAGCTCTGAAAATGGCTTAAGGCTAAGACAAGAGGGTTTACAAGGCAATGTGTTGCTATGGCAAGGCTTTACCAACAAACCCTAGAAAATCGACTCATCAAGGTGTAGCTGAACTAGGCCCTGATGCGTCTCCTTCTTCTTAGCTTAGAAAAGTAAAACGACTAGCAAGAGAAGATGGGGAAAGAGTGTAGCTAAGGCTAGGCTCTTTCTCTCTTCAAATAATGGCTAAAAAGTCTTGACGGGGACATGAGACAAGGACCAATGATGTGTGCTTGTCACCTAGGGTTTATTCAACAAATTTATAACAATAAATGCAAGAAATAACAATACAACCATTCAATTAAGAAGTTTTGCAGAAATTCACTTACATTTCACCAAGAAACATTATAACAAACACTAGTTGTAACACCTTCCATCAAGAAATATGCCAAAAATGCCAAAAGAGATCCAAAATGCCTTCCCTCAACAAGTGCGCCTCACAATTTCAGCCAAAGAACCCAAGTGTAGTGTTACTTTTAGACCTCACTAATGAGTGAGTGAAAGATGATGCTAAAATGAGAGTGAAAATCCTCAATATATACTGTACCATGACCTAATTTTACATTTTAGGTCAGGAAAAAGCCGACAAGGCCAAAATACTAAAAATCATACTGTTTTACATTAAATGACCAAAATTAAACCCTAATCAAGCTAAAGAGAGATGTCATACCCCTTTGAGGGAGACGTTAGCCCCTTCTAGGGAAGATGCAACATCCTGGAGCAAAACATTAGCCCTCCTTCGGCTTCTCCAGCCTGCCACATGTGCCAATATTGCCAAATCAGCCTCCCAAGACGTCCACAAGGTTGGATGACGTCATGATCATCAAGGGTGACGTCCTAGGCCTTCCAAGGCCAATGCTCAAGTGGAGAGGGCACAACCCCCCTAGGTCAAGCTCTGCCAGGGTGCCTCTTGTGACTAGGGTCTAGGAATATTGTAAATGACCATGCTAGACATCTCCTAGAGTCTTGCAGAATTCCATCGAGTCTAAGTAGTTTTTTTTAATTTTTTAAAATTACCCAGTTCATGGTAATTTTAATTAATTTTGATGTAAAAATGTAAAAACTAGATCCTAGGGGATTTTGATAGGGGTATGAGTACTCAAAAGAAATGGAATGAGACCCCCTACACCCTTGGACCAAGTTTCAACTCAATTGGACAAGTTTTGCTAGGTCATTGTCAATTAGGAGTTCAAGTCAGTCCAAGTCGGCAATTTAATTGCTTCAATTTGGCTAAGTAAAAATGTCAATTTTTGTAAAATGAGCAAAAAGGTTAGAGAAAGAGTGAGAGATGATGCCTAACCCTTTTTCTAAGTTAGAGAAACACTTTTCTAACTTAAACTCACCCCCTCACCTAGCCATCACTTCATTCCACTCATTCCCCTAGGGAAGTTGCGCCCCCCTTGGTGAGGAAATTGTCCCAACTCAATAATTAAAGGGAAATCACCCCCCCAAGCCTAAGTGCGCCCTCCTAATACTCTAATTAGATGATTGGGTGGACTAAAATGTGTTTCCCCCTCTCATCCACTCAACCCTCACAACCCTCACCTAGCTAAAACCCTAAAAGTGCGCCCCCCTTGAGATGCTCACCCTCTCTTGCTCGATTTCCACTTGGAGATCATCCAAGAGGGGTCTCTCTTGGCTCCCAAGTATAAAACAAAGCCCACCCCTCCTCATTTCAGACATCTATTCTCAATGTACTGTTACTATACCCAAATCTCTCCCACTCCTCTCCCATTCTTCTCTCTTTCTTCCTCATTTCTTCTTGTAATTTCTTGCTGCAAGTATTTGCATGCACTCTTTGGAATAAAGAAAAGCTTTGGAGGGAATTTCATGGTGCATTGGGAGTCTTCTTGATGCTCCTCATGGTTTTGGTTTGAGGTGTTATTGCTGCCATAGTTTCTTGTGGGTTTTTCTTGCTTTCAAATATAATTTAAGAGATCCCAAGCAGAGTATTTTGCTTGGTTAAGTTTATGGTAGTATTGTTGTAGACTTAGTGAGTTATTTGTATGGTATTGGAAAATATTTTGCAATTTCCATTTGATGTACTCACCTTCTAGTTATTTTGTAGCAAGATCTCAATCATTTGCAGGCCACTAAGGGTTTGGAGAAACAATTTTCAGATTTGGGAAGTTGCTTGTTCAACCAAGAGATTCCTCCATTAATTTTCTGTTCTAACTTCTATCATTCTTTGGGGATTTGTGACAGTTTTTCAGTTCTAAAATAGGCATAAAATCACATTTTACATTCAGATTTTTATAGTAAAAATTTCTGTTTTCACTAACAGATTTTTTTTGAGTTGTTTTGTACATTTTACAGCATTTCCAGCAAGCTTTTGCTTGTTGATTTTTGCAGATTCTCGCCAGGACAAGGGGAGGTGCTACCCATTTGGGGCCACAAAACACTCAAGAAGAGCTTCCAACTTGGGGTAACAAAACCCCTCACTTCTCTCATCTATTCTCTTTATTGTAAGCAGCCCAAGAGAGTCTCCAGGGCTTGCATTCTTCACTAAGCTTTAATTTTCTATTTTTTAAAGTTGTAAATAATTTGTGCCTACACCTTGCAAAGTGGTTTGGCTTGGCCACCCATGCAATATAGTAAGGCTAGGTAATTAGTTTTCCTTTTATTGCATCTATATTTTTACCCCACTTGTCCTTAAGACAAGGTTGTGTGGCTAGGTTTACATGTCTTTCATTTCAAGTTAAGCTCTTTTGTTGGTTTATTTCATTCACCCACTTGGGCACAAAACTGGTAGGCTTGTCCTCCATCTTGTGCCTTTGTTGAGGTGGCAAGTAGTTAGTTGTTTCTTTCAAGTTCATTTACTTTTTTTCATTCTTTTTCCTACACCCTGCAAAGAGGATTGGCCTAGCCACCCATGCAGTATCGTAAGGCTTGCTTTATGTGCTCAATTGTTAATAATTGTTTATGCTTTTAGTCCCTTTAGATTTCATTGTTTATATTTCACATAGTTAGAAGCATCTTTATTTTTATCTTGTATAAGCTCTTGGAAGCATCTTTCTTTTGCAATGAATATTCTACAGAGAGCGAAGATGCTTCAACGTTGGCAGATTTGGTTTTGTCAGATGAGATGTGTTTAAGTTGGATCTATAAGCAATTTGTTCATTTCATTTATTTTCAAGCTCTATCTCCTTTAGCACTTAATACAAGTAATATCATTGCTTAATCAATCAACTTGTAGCTTTAGGAGGGATAATCTATTTAGTTTAATTAGAGCACCCTTGACTGATACAACTTTCGCCACCAAAAGGAGGCTTGTGGAGGCTACTGGGGGTGCTAGGTCAGGGATGATCTCACGGCACTAGGTGTCTCCCTTGTTGAGCACCCAAGTCTTCCGGGTTGACCTGTGGAGATAGGGTAAGGCCTTGTTTACCTTGCTTATTGAGCACCCAACAATCATTTTGGCCAAAGCGGTAGGAGTATAGGGGAAGTCACCTAGTTTAGGCTTGCAACTTCACTCACCTAATCAAGACTTAAAATCTACTCACACATTTGTGCTTCAAGTTCATAATCTAAATCTAAATTGTATATGATCCTTACTTTCCTGCAACTTTACTTTCAAGCATTATCTTTTTTGCATTTACTTTTTAGTTTGGTATATCAATTGTTGAATGGTGTATCATTGAAGTTGTGCATTAGTCACCTTGGTGGTTTTCCTTTCAAGTTTTGGTTCCCTTGAAGTTGCACACTAGTCCTTGAGTGCCTCATTTGAAGTTGCACATCTTTCCTTTTGGGCCTTGTTGACCGCTCTTCAACTAGGGGGTCAACTCCATATACCATGAAGATATGCATCATCAGATGCAAACATGTCAATTTTTTGGTTCTACAGGGCAATTTTTGCTCCAGCACATAGTTTTGTAAGCGGGATTACTGCACCCCTGCGCGGGTTTATAATGTAATAGGTCTACATGGATCATGTTAGGTCAGTTGCCTTAGGGTTTCTTCATTAGGAGAGTTCCTTTCGCTGAGTGTTTTTTATCCTCAGGAGGTTAATGTGGCCTAACCAGCCGGGTTAATCTCCCTTGAGTTTTTCACTCCCACCCAATAAATCCTCCAAAGTGGTGAAAGGCGTTCTAATGAAGTCATTCCTAGGTAGCTAGTGTTTAGGAATGTTGTAAATGACCATGTAAGACAACATGCGAGATTTCGCGGAATTCCGTCAAGTATAGTTAGGTTTTTTTTAAGGTTCTGAATTAATTAATTGATTAATTAATTTTGAGTAATTAATGTAAAACTTAGGTCCCAGGATTTGCAATAGGGGTATTTGTACTCAAAAGAAGGCTAATGAGACCCCCTGCACCCGTGGACCAAGTTTCAACTCAGTCGGACAAGTTTTGTTAGGTTGTTTGTCCACTTAGGAATTTTTCGGGAAAACAACAATTTTAATTGCCAAACCTAGGACATGGGCAAATGTCATTTTTGTAATAATGGACCAAATCAAGTGTAGTAAGTGACAAATAACGATGAGAAAGACCCACCTAACCTATTCCTAACCTTTCCTACCCTTTTAAACCCCCTTTTAATTAAAATTACATTTTAATTATTTTCAAGTTAATGGGTACGTACACCCTTTCCCCACGTGAGCTTGTAATAATGTTTTGATTGATATAATAACTCATATTAATGAGTTATGGGCCCCTCTCTCACTCCTACGCCCTTCCTCCTAGCCTCCACATCACACTTAGAGTGTGGACTCCACACTCCAACCCCACGCTCTCTCAAACTTCACATCCCTCACATCACACTCACGCTTTCCTTTGGGAATGCGTCCCCACTCCCACTTAAAAGTTGAAAACTCCCCTAAATTAAATCATGGGTCCCTTCTCCATTACTCACGCCCCTCCTTCCCTCCACATCATCCTTGAGTGTGGACTCCACACTTCTTCCACAATCCAACTTCAAACTCCCACGCATCCCTCCAAGTCAACCTCACGTCACCCTCACACACTCCCTTTAATTCACGTGGAAACTTCTTTTTTAAGTTTGGAAGGTTGCTTTCAATGGTGCGTGGGTCTCTTCCACCAATCGCATGCTTTTAGGCATGTGCCATACACTCCTCCCACACGCCCTCATCCACACTCACGCCTTTCCCTTCCTAGCTCACGCTTTTCCCTCTCGTAAATGGGATAAAGCTCATGGAAGGTGGAAACATCCTCCATGAAAGCGTGCAACTCTCTTATAATTGGTACGTGGGCCTCCTCATGCCTAATACGCCTCCCTCACTTGGCAAGTTCGCTCCTTCCTTGCATTGCTTTCTTCACCCATCCAACTCTTCTTGCCATTTCCCCTCACCCTAAAAGCTCACTCTTTCATTGGTTTGAGTTTCCTCATGAATTTAGATCTTGACATTTGTCAATGATCTAAGGGGGGTCTCCTTGGTTTCTTTTGCTATTTAATAAACCTCTCCCTCACTCTTTACTCACCTTTCATTATTGTACTGTTATGCTACCATTTTCTCACTATCTCATTCTCTTCCTCTCTCATCATTATTGTCACTTCTCTTCATTGGTGTGGCTATTGAAGAACTTGTAGCAATTAGT
>ML802442.1:101158-129111 GCA_009831015.1 Picea engelmannii
AAGGTGCGGGGAGACAAATTTGTGACACTGTATCCAATAAGTTGCAATGTTTACTTATACAATTATGTATGGTTCATTGATTGTTATGGATCTTTACACAGCCTTTGGGCTCTCAGTTATCTTTTCTTTTGTTTTTATTTGATATGTACAACTAAGTTTACAAATCAGATACCTTTGACAGTTCACTTTGATTCGGGCTTTTGCTTGTGCCATGCCCTGTTTACAGTGATGTATAAAAAATACAATTTTTCTCTCTCATTCATTCACTGTTGAAGTTGTATCTTTTTGGTGCAATGTAGCTGGGGATGCTAACTATATTTTGCAGTGCTTAATCTGTAATTTCAGATTTTGACTTGTTAATAATTATGTAGGTTTTGATGAGTAGACCATTGTATTTTGCTTGTCTTGCCACTGTGTTCATGCCATAACCGGTCCTTATTGTGAAATCTAAGGTATTATGGCAGAGTATTTCCTTGTCAGGATCCAACCAGTTTGCCAAGAAATTTGAAAACTTATTGTATTTTGAATGTATTTTAACCAACTTTGACTTGGCAGGAACCAACTAGGCCAGCAATTCCTATTCTTTTGGCAGTTGGAGCTGTTCATCAACACCTCATTCAAAATGGCTTGCGTATGTCGGCATCGATCGTTGCTGATACAGCTCAATGCTTTAGTACACATCATTTTGCTTGCCTAATTGGATATGGTGTCAGGTGGGTGCTAAATTTGCATTTCCTGATCATATCTGTCAACCTGTTGGTTTCTTTATTTCAGCAGGATGTACTTATACTAAATCCTTTACTTGTAAGGCAATAAGTACCATTTATCAAAAGTTTGACTTGGCTGAGACTTTTATTAGCTGAAATTTCTCAAATTTTGAAATATTTGCACTTCTTTCTTGAATTATGCCATAGGACTAAATTTTGCTTATTCTGAGCCATTGTATCTTTTATAGACTTTATGCAAACTGATGATTTTATTTTTATTTGTAAACTTGCATCAGATTGTAAAGTCCTTACTAAGTCTAGTCTTTGAAAGTCTAGTCTTTGAACAAAGACAAACAGAAACGATTCAAATGGAAACCTTGGTTGAATTTGTTTGGTGCTATATATAATATATAGGCGTTGGCTAGCTGTTCTACAAAATGGCTTTTTTAGCCGGAATCCGGTGATATAAATTTACACGAATCACTACTTTTTGTTGTTCAGAATCCATTTCTGAATGCAGAAATGGATTCAGCAGACTGAAAAACTCCCAGGGCACTCAGATTTTACAGAAATAATCACTTAAATCTACGAATCCAACAATTTCTCGCCTGATTTCGGGCAAATATCCCCGAAAAAAATCTTCATTTCGTAGAATCTTTAGCCTACGGCTAATGTATATTACCTCCAAGGTTTGGATTGACTGAAATTTGTATTAGCTAAAACGTTGTGTTTTGAGGTTCTTGAACTTATTTAATGGAGTTTTATAATGCAAAGTTGGAATTATTTCATTTTGATATAGTGGACTTTCAATAAACATTATGCAATTTGAAGATTTAGTTTTAAACGGTCATTTGTTTCTTAGCATTGCTAAATCATGTGTTGAGGAAATCACAAATCAAATAAATCACAGATAGGTTGCTGTCAGTTTTCCTGACTTGTTAATAACTTAATATTGATATCATCTATGATTCCAAATCATTTTAATCATTTCAACAGTGCTATTTGTCCGTATCTGGCGCTGGAGACTTGTCGTCAATGGCGTCTGAGTGCCAAAGCTGTAAACATGATGAGAAATGGGAAAATGCCAACAGTTACAATCGAGCAAGCTCAGAAGAATTTCGGCAAGGTATGTAATACTGTAATGTCCCCTCTTACTGCTGATGTGATTTTATGTCTACTGCTGTTATAATTTGTGATTATTGCTCGTGTGTTGTAGTGCTTATCTGATTCATAACTTTTGTCAAACGGTTCACAACATGCTCTAATACCACTGTGGAATTCCCTCTTAGCTGCTGATATGATTTTCTGAGTTTATTTGTTGACTGCTGTTTTGTTTAAGTGCTTATTTTGTACACAACTTTTGTTAAACAGTTTCACTGTAATACCCCTTGTTGGAAATGCTGATATGTTTTTGGTGTTTAAGTGTTTTCAAATCTCTTATTCACTATAAGCTCACAATATTTTGGCACACAATTGGAGTTTCTATTGCATTAATACCAAAAACTGCTATTACATTTATTACAGGTGATGACAATCTCTGTCAACCTGTCATAACAGTAATAAAAACAGCAAATACAATTCTGATCTATTAATATTTCTGACCTGTGATAACCTTTGCCACTTGCTGCAGTCTTCTATTGAAACAGCCTCTTTTTGTCACTGCCACAAACTACTAAAGGGTTATATTCCCCTATCTGGAACCCACGACTGTGTATGAGGGCTGCGACTTCTCCTCAAGGTAACCACAACCTGTAGCATTAAACTCGGCCTCTCCCAAAGTCTCAGACGCTGGAAAAGATTGGCATGGCCTCCTCTATGGCCCCCACGAGCTGCGAGATAGGTTGCGACCTCCTCAAGAACCCCCCTTCGACCAGCAATATGAGATATGACATATTCTCAAAGACCACAACCTGCACTTAGGGTTTTGTCCCTCCTTCCAGAGCTACACGAGCTGCAGCGATGGAACGGCTCTTCTCCTAAGCCCACGATCTGATAGTAATGGGTGCGCCCTCTCTAGAGACCCCCACGAACCCTTACCAATCTGCAAATGGATGGGATGAACTGATGAAACCCCAAGATCTGCATAAATAGTACACCCCCTCTCAAAGAACCTCCAGATCTGGTGATGGAGGGTACAACCTTCCCAAAATAGCACAAATCTACTGATGAACAAGTGGTACGGTCTCCTCTCAGGCTGTCACAAACTGAAGATGAGGAATGGTCTCCACAAACACCACAAAACTCTGCAGAAGCCCTCGATCTAACAAAATGGTGTGTCTTCCTTCTCACAAGTGAAATCCAAATGAGAGATCTAAGTGATCTCTCTTTCTTAGTCAGTTAGGGTGGATAGTTTCACCACCGAACCCAATCTTCCCAAGGGTTTCCAGTCCCAGAGCCAAAGAAGCTTCAAGAACTCTCCAAAATGATTTTGATAAAATGATCATGCATAATGAGAGAATGAGCTCCAATCTCTCTTTTGTCCCCTTTTTGCCTTTTTACTCTCAATTAAAATTTATAAAGTGACTTTTTAATATATCTCTAATGTTTTCTCCTTAAGTCACTTAATAACACCCTTTTTATTTAATTACTCAATATCACCTTTAATTTTACTTTTCGCCCAAGTGACATTGAATAATTAAAATAATTAATTCCTTTTTTTCACCGACGATAGCCTATGAGAATTAAATAGGCTACTAAGTAGTCTCCTGGAGTGATCACTCGGAAATAGACATTACAGTCCTGCCTTGCTGAGATTGCTTGTCCTCAAGCAACTACAAGTTATCCTTAGCATACTCCTCTATTAGAACAACCCTCCAATCAGCAAACATATCAGAAATGAGGAAAAATAAGGCTTCCTAGAGAGTGCATCAGCCACCACCTTGTTTCTTCCTTTCACATACTCAATACCAAAGTCGTAGGCTTGAAGTTTACTTACCCATTTCTGCTGTCTATCATTCAAATCCTTCTGATGGAGGAAGAACTTGAGGCTGTTATGAACCGTTTTGACCACAAACTTCCCTTGGTCTTGCACATCCTTCTTTGCTTTAACATATTTAATCAGAAACACCAATGCTTCCTCTTTATCATTCATTGTAGTCAAGAGAGACCTTGAAGGACTTTTTTCAAATGCAATCAAGAAATTGTCAAACTTCTTCACTCTATAAATAATCTCAACCCAAACAGATGCTTCATATGATCCCATAAACCCTCTTAAATGTGACCAATTCCTTGGTCTAAGCCAATCCTGTATTGCCTTGATCTTTTCCTCATCAACACCAACCCTTTGAGCACTGATCTTATACACCAAATACAGAATTTCAGTCACACCATACTCACATTTTGATACTTTGGTGTAAAATGAATGCTGCTCAAGTATGCAAAGCACCTCATCTATGTGCTTCAAGTGGTCCTTCCATGTCCTACTGTAGATCAAGATGTCATCAAAGAAAACCCAAACAATTTTCCTCAATTGTAGAATGAATACCTGAGTCATACATGGCTGGAAGGTAGCAAGGACATTAGTCAACTCAAATGGCATGACCAAAAACTCATGATGCCCATAGTGACACCTGAAAGCCATATTATACACATCCTTATCTCTCATCCTGATTTGATGGTACCCCGAACACAAGTCAATCTTAGAGTGGTAAACTGCACCATGAAGTTCATCTATCAACTCTTCGATCTTGGGTAATCCAATCTCAATGGTATGCTTGAAACCCTTGTCAGGAGGTCTCCCTGGAGGAATCTTTTCAAAAACCTGGTCATGTTTGCTCAACAAAGACTGTATATCTCCATTATAAGGTAGATTACTATCTGAAGACTTCTTGGACGTAATCATACATTCTGTTGTGCAAGCTACATACCTGCTCCTGAATATGCCCTCCATCCGCTTGGCTGAAACAACCTTAGGAGCACCATTTGCCATGCCCTTTAGAACCACCCTCTTACCATCCGTTGTCTTGAATTCTAACTCGATTGTTTGGTAGTTCAAAGAATGTTTCCCCAGGGAAATAATCCACTGAACAGCCAAGATGACATTAGTGCCTACCAATTCAACTACATAAAAGTCATCTGTCATAGTGTAGTTTCCCAACCTCACATCCAGCTGCGAAACCTTTTGTGTGCAAGTCATACTGTGCCCACCGACTGCTACTACATCCAACCCTTCAAAGTCCTCTGTAGGAATGCCTCTCCTAGACACCAAAGCTGAGTCAATGAAGTTGTGGGTTGCCCCACCGTCAATCGAAACTGTGACACGCTGCCCTTGTAATACTCTACGGATCCTAAGTGTGAAATCGAGGAACACCTAATAGAGTGGCAATAGTCCCACCCTCAATCTCCACATGTGGCTGTTCCTCATCTGTACTACTATGCTCTCTTCTCTGAGCTTGTCCTGCCTCTTCCTCCCCCTTAGTATCTGAACGCACCTCTATGTAATGCACCTTACCCTTGCCCATGCACCTGTGACCCGATTCCCAAGGCCCCTTACAACTGAAACAAAGTTTCTTCCTTCTCAATTCTTTCCTAGTCCCATCATCCAATCTGTCTCTCCCGGCCACTCATTTTGGAAGGGTTTCTTGTCTTTGTTTTCTTGGGGAATGAAAAGTTTAGAAGGAGCTTTATTCTTTGGGAATGTGTACTCTATGTCTCGTGCTGTAATTATGGCATCCTTCAAAGATTCTGGTTTGAAGGCCTTAACCCAACCACACAGAGGGTTTGATAGTCCTTTTGTGAAAAGCATAATCAACCTATGCTCAGACACATTTGTCACCATGACTGGGATCCTCTGAAACTCGGAAATATAAGCATATGCCGTTCCACTCTGCCTAAGCTATACCAGCTCCTTGAAGTACAACTCTGGATCCTCCTTATCAAACCGGTCCATAAGCCTTTGTGTGAAGTCCAGATATGAGGTAATGCTAGCCTAGCATGGCCTGATGTAACTAGCCCATGGTACCATCACTCGTGGGCCTTGTTATCGCACAGTTTGTAGATGCGAGAGAGGCTAAAGGATAGTAGGTCAAACTGGTGAAACATGAACCTTCCCCACCCAATGTCACCACAATGGGGAGGCTCTTTCTATTTAGGGAGGCTAGGCCCAAGGGAGACGTCCCCGGTAACCTGGGGTTTTGAAAGGGCAAAGGCTAATAGTACAAAGACAAATTTCCCCCTCACAGATTACCGCCAATCAGATAGTCCCAGCTAAACAACCAATAATATAGTATAACCAAAGAAAAGAAAAGCACCTGCTTGAGACAACACAACAAGGAGACTAATATGTGCAATCTTGGCTAGTACTTCATAAATCAATGACTATCTGATATTCAATATAAGCAGTTTTTAAATGTAAATATTGACGAAGTCAATGTTTGCAAAATGGAAATGATGAATATGTCACTTGTCAATAGATACAAAAATGATGTGGCATCCAATGTAATCAATCAATGCTCAATCTAATAAATGCCCTCAACTACCATTCAATTGCTTATAAAGTGAAACGTTGCTGCATCAAGATGAAATAACCAAGGGCGAGGTCAACATTCTAGGGTTAGTAGGTTAGGGTTAGTGTAGTTAGGGTTTCAGTTTAAAAGAAGTTTGAGAGTGTTTGGATTTGATTTCACTTCAACGCTGGAGGCTAGAGATCAGTGCCTCAGGGTTAAATGGAGTCAGAAAGTGAAGGACGCACAAGTTGAAGGGGACGAGATTCCAAAGGACTAGAGGGAAAGGTTTCAAGGTGCTGCTAAAGCAGGGCCTCAAAGACGGAACCCTAGGGGAAAGAGGTTCACTCCAGTGTTGCAAAAGCAAGGCCTCGTGCTCTCTCCTCCTTCCTGGCAAACGGCTAGCTCAGATAAAGCACAAAAACAAGACGAGAGAGCTTAAAGAGGGAGAGTGTTGCTGCGACAAGGCTCTTTCTTCAAACCCTAAGGAAAAACGGCCCTAGGTGTAGATAACCTAGGCCTAGGACGTCTCCCTCTCTTGGATTTCTAAAGGTACGGCTAGCATAAAGGAAGAAGGAAAAAGGAGTGTAGCTATGGCTAGGCTCTCTCTTTCCTCTTCAATGGCTTAAAGCTTCTCTATCAAGGGACATGAGACAACGACCTACTTGTGTGTTTGTCCCCTAAGGTTTTGATTCAACAAATTTATAAGCAATATGCAAGAATTTAAACTAGAACCATTCAATAAGAATTTTTGCAGAAAAAACACATACAATTCATGAAGAAATAACCATGCAAACCCTAGTTGTAACACCTTCCTTCAAGAGAAACACCACAAATGCCAAAAAATCTCTTCCTTCAACAAGTGCGCATCACTAGTTCAGCCAAAAACCCCAATAGGGCGCTAAAATCAGACCTCACAATGAGTGAGTGATAATTGATGATCAAAATGAGAGTCAAAACCCTCAATATATAGTGTATCAATGACCTAATTTTACTTTTTAGGTCATAAACAGGTCGACAAGGCCATAATGTCAAAATCATACTGTTTTTACATTAAATGCTAAGTAAAAATCCCCAATCAAGTAAAAATGAGAGTAAAAGCCCCTTCAAGGGAGGTGCTAGCCCTTTCTAGGGCAAATGAGACACCAAGGAGCAAAACGTTAGACCCCCAGGGGCCTCTCCAACTTGCCACATGTGCCACTGCTGCCCAGTCTGCCTCCAAAAGCATCCATGAAGCTGGATGACGTCATGGTGAATATGGAGACGTCCCAAGCCTTCCAAGGCTGGCGTTCCACTGAAAAGGGGTCATTCCCCCCAGGTCTAGTCTTGTAGGAGTGCCTCTGATGGAACGTCCTCTTCCTCTTCGGTGCAAAAGCCCTGATCCATCTCCATCCTGTCTCTACCCCTTGATGGGTCTCAACATCCATCTGGTGGGCTCTTCAGCCCCATGGAGGTCTGAACTGGTCATCTCCCCATGTGTACCGGTCCAAATGGTACCTATCCGTCGGGCATGGTTCTGCACATCAAAAGCTACGCCCTCCATGGGCTCATCAGTCACCAAGATAGCAATGTTAATCACATCTCATCATCAATATTATTAATCATATGCATAAAAACCCTAATACATCAGTCAATAGCTCAAAGACATTACAAAAACCTGCAATACAAGATTGGAGAAAAAGACGAGATGTCCTATTGGGCTAGTATCCACAAGAAAAGGAAAGTTTCCAGGAGGATTTCATCCAAGCCATGTAAGTGAGGTGATGTGGCTAGGGGATGTCCAGACATGTGGGTGCAGTGAGGGCCAAGGATGCATAATGTTATTTGTGGGTGCCTTTGTAGAAGGCGAGCTGTACCTGTCATGGATGCATTTTTTCCAAGCCCGTTCTTGCCTTTATTCTTTTTCTTGCTTTATTCTTTTATTTTCTTTTTCTTCTTCTTTTTCTTTTTTTATTCAAGGGCTAACTAGAGGACATTGCCTTGGCATGGTGACCAGAGCTGACAGTGTTACCCACAAGTACTTTCACAGAGATGAAAAGGCTGGCTCGTGATGAGACCCCCTTTCCCTTGGCCATGCAACCAAAGGTCACTCCCCTGGCGTGGTAACCAGATGGTGGCAATGTCATATTGCTAGGTACCCATGGACCTAATAGGCTGGCTCGTGATGAGACCCCCTATCCTATGACTAGGTCTTGTTTGTTATTTTCCGGGTCCCTCTTGTTTGTTGTTGAGAGGCCTTTTATTGCCTTCTCGGGGATCCCTGTGCGAAGCATCTCGAGGTTTCATTTTTAGGCTTTCGTCTTTTACCAACTGCTTTTACCTTCTGGGCCTTTAGCCCCTTCTTCCCACGAGATAAGGTGCAATCCTACAAATAGGTCAACCCAATGCCCGAACAAGGGGAATGGGATAAATGAGCGGGAGATAAGATGAAACAGTGATGCTATGATGGGAGCAGACGATGGCTTTTCAGAAATTCGCCTAGTGGCAAACCAAGACCTATGGGCATAGGCTTGCTAGGGTACCCTGTCAATCTCCCCAAGCATGGTCAAGTGGGCTAGTGTAAGATCCAAGCAGTTGTTAGAGATAAAAGGAATTAGATGTATATATTTAAAAGTTTCAATGATCAAAAGTGACACATACCATGATACCTGGACCAATTACCTCATGGAGCAAGAACCTCTTTCGATACAAGACCAAGCCGATGGTGATGGACGCTGCTGCTGCTGACAAGACAAATCTGATGGAAGAAGAAAATGGTAGGCCCTCCAGGGCCATGCTCAGGTCAATCCTGCTCCCGGTACTCCATGTCTAGGACCTGTGGGCCTCGAGACATGATCTCCTAGTTATCCCTAAAAAACGGGGATAACAGGCCTCCCCATCCAAATGTAAAGTAGCATACTTGATGGCCTCTGTCTTCGTCATGTGGTTGAGTTGGAAATATTTATCCAACTTCCGTACCCAAGCTCTAGCAATGCATTTGCTAGAGCCATCAAAGTAAGGGATAGATATTTTCCCAACCTTCCGCTGAAACTCCCAACTCTGTGGGCCTCTATTGTAATCCCTTGGCATATTCCTGTACTTGATGGTACATAAATCCTGTAAGGACATGGCTGCATGAAATTCCTCACCAGCTGTTTGATACTCCCTCAAGTAATCAGTAAAATCTTCCCCTTGTCCTTGCTGTCCCTAATTTGTAACTTGCTGTCTCTCCAAGAAATGAGGTAAGAGAGGTCTAGGAGTCACTCTACTAATTGTCCCAGTGTTACTCCGTGTAGAGACATGAGTGTTTCTCTCTTCAACATGGTTCCCATTGTTACCATGGCTGCCATTAGACCCTTCTCAATCATTATTACCTGCATTGTTTTGCTTTCCCTGATGATTTGTTATAATCTGGGTAAGTAGCTGAACCGTCTGTTGTTGCCCCCTTGCCGAGTCATTCAAAATATTCAAAATGCTATTCTCCGACGGATCATTTATGTCCCCCATGCTTTCTTTTGCTTCTGACTATGACTCTGAATGAAATAGGCTTTCAACCCCTCTCTGCCTTCTGCTCCTGTATGTGATATAGTCCTCTTCCCCAGGAGTCATCAAAAGAACATGCAATACACAGGTTGGCAGGAACACTAGCTGTGATACCGCTGTAATGTCCCCTTTACTGCTGATATAATTTTATGTCTATTGCTGTTATAATTTGTGTTTATTGCTGGTGTGTTGTAGTGTTTATCTGATTCAGAACTTTCGTCAAACAGTTCACAACATGCTCTAATACCACTGTAGAATTCCCTCTTAGCTGTTGATATGATTTTGTGAGTTTATTTATTGACTGCTGTTTTGTTTAAGTGCCTATTTGGTACACAACTTTTGTCAAACAGTTTCACTATAATACCCTTTGCTGGAAATGCTGACATGTTTTTGGTATATAAGTGTTTTCAAATCTCTTATTTGGGACAGATTCACCATAAGCTCACAATATTTTGGCACACAATTGGAGTTTTTATTGCATTAATACCAAAAACTTCTATTACATTTATTACAGGTGATGACAATCTCTGTCAACCTGTCATAACAGTAATAAAAACAACAAATACAATTCTGATCTATTAATATTTCTGACCTGTGATAACCTTAGCCACTTGCTGCAGTATTCTATTGAAACGACCTCTTTTTGTCACTGCCATGAACTGCTGAAGTGTGCAATTCCCCTATCTGGAACCCACGATGGTATATGAGGGCCGCGACTTCTCCTCAAGATAACCGCGACCTGTAGCATTAAACTTGGCCCCTCCCAAAGGTTCACACGCTGGCAAAGATTGGCACGGCCTCCTCTATGGCCCCCACATGCTGCAAGATAGGCTGCAACCTCCTCAAGAACCCCCCTTCGACCAACAACATGAGATATGGCCTCTCCTCAAAGACCACGACTTGCACTTAGGGTCTCGGTCGTCCTTGCAGAGCTCCATGAGCTGCAGCGATGGGACGACTCTTCTCCTAAGCCCACGATCTAATAGTAATGGGTGCGCCCTCTCTAGAGACCCCCACAAACCCTTACTGATCTGCAAATGGATGGGATGAACTGATGAAACCCCAAGATCTGCATAAATAGTGCACCCCCTCTCAAAGAACCACCAGATTTGGTGATGGAAGGTACAACCTTCCCAAAATAGCACAAATCTACTGATGAGCAAGTGGTACAGTCTCTCTCAGGCTGCCACGAACCGAAGATGAGGAATGGTCTCCACAAACACCACAAAACTATGCAGAAGCCCTCAATCTAACAAAATGGTGTGTCTTCCTTCTCACAAGTGAAATTGAAATGAGAGATTTGAGTGATCTCTCCTTCTTGATAAGCTAGGGTGCATAGTTTTACCACCGAACCCAATCTGCTCCAGGTTTTCCAGTCCCAGAGCCAAAGAAGCTTCAAGAGCTCTCCAAAATGATTTTGATAGCATGATTATGCATAATGAGAGAATGAGTTCCAATCTCTCTTTTATCCCCTTTTTGCCTTTTTACGCTCAATTAAAATTCATAAAGTGACTTTTTAATATATCTTTAATATTTTCCCCTTAAGTCACTTAATAACACCCTTTTGATTTAATTACTCAATATATTTAATTTTACTTTTCACCCAAGTGACATTGAATAATTAAAATAATTAATTCCCTTTTTTCGCTAACTATAGCCTAGGAGAATTAGATAGGCTACTAAGTCATCTCCTGGAGTAATCACTCGGAAAGGGACATTACAAATACTTTCTTTGCCACATTGAGAATTACAGGGCAACTAGTTTTCCTTTTCAGAAGGAAAGCACTTTTGCAGAAGAGTAATAAATTATATGCATGCACAATTGATGATTTCTACAGTGATCTGGTTGAAGGAACAACTTCAACTATTTGGATTCTCCGTGTTCAACATTGTCAGTACGACACAAGCATTATAAAAAAGAGTAACTAGAAAAATATGGAAAACACATGAAACAACTAGACAACACATTGGTCAATTATTTTGTTTTATACGGTTGCAATCTAACAATTTGGATTTATCTTCTTTTTTTGAAAAGTGCATCATATAATATTTCATGGAATAAATATTTACATCACGGAACAAAGAGAGTTACAACAATCTAACAACACAGTTACAAGGGAATTCTAATCCTTAAAAGCCATAAATTCTAGCGTATGAGCCCGTGCCCCCATAGGAAGGGATTCAACATCTTAATAGGTGAAATAGAGTTTGGCTTTTAACAAGCAAAGCCAAGTACTACTTAAAAAGTCTCAATTCCCCTAAGCTAATGTTAGAGTTATTTAGTTGATAATGGTCATCTAGACTATGGACTTATGCATATCAATAAAATCACTTGTTTAATTAGTCTAATTCATGCTTTATTCTTGTATTGGTTGCTTAAAGTATATTTAAGTGATTTTAGGGTTCATGCACTTCGGGATTCTGTTATTCCTTTACTATAAAAGGACATGTGCTCTCTCCATTTTATAATCCAAGAAGTATTTTCTCTCTTCCAAGTTCTCATGTTCCTAGTTTCTTTGTGTGTTCAGTTTGTTTGTAATATGGTATCGAACCCATGGTGAGGGGAAGTTGAAATAGGGGAAGGCCTAGGGACTACATAGATCAGTGGCAGACAAGGTACGGCTTTTTGATGTAAATCAGGAAACCAAAAGGGATTTCGGGTCTGTTATCACAGGATTTGTACTTGTGCAAAGCCCTCCACAAGATCCCAAATCTTGTGTAAGTATGGAAGAATCTACCATTGTCACCTAAGTAGAGACTTCCCTCATTTTAGTGATGGAAGAGGTCCACCACAAGGGAGGCTTCCTTGGTGACCTCAAGGGATCGAATAGAAAGATTAGCCAAGCCTACGACCCCCTATCTTGGTCACCTGCTAGCTAGGTCTAGGTCTAGGAAAGGGATAGGAGATAACGGGGTAATTGTTGTACCTGTACGAGACAATAAACAATTTGCAACATAATATAGACAATTACCAAGTTATAGAGTGCAATAATGACCTTCTAGACACTAGACCATCAATGAATACTATGGTTGCAAATTACAACAGTAAACCAGTTGTATAACAACAATTAATATATTGCAACAACAACAAATAAAAACACTCATAAATATAACAATTCACCATGAAAAGTAGGCATTCAACAAGTATAACATTATCCAATTGCTAGAAGTATTTTTTGAGTGGTTTGGGCCACTTATAAATGAGTGTATGCAACAAATTGAAGTAGTTTTCAGTGGCTGCAACAAACTTTTATAACAACAGAAATAAATATTGATAGTTTGCTAGAGTTAGGGCTAGAAATGTTAGAAGACGTTTGAGAGAGAGAGAATGTTGATTTTAATAGCTACTTCAACCACAAGAACACCTCTAGACTAGTGTCGTTGTCCTCTAGGGCTCATGGAGTCACATATGCATTAGCTTGAAGATTGAACTAGATGAAGAAAGAGAGGTAAGGTCTAAACCCTAAGGTGGAAACACACTTGGGCCTTAGGTTTTAGACTTTGAGGAAAGAGGTACCTAGGGTGCAAACACTCTTGGGCCCTAGGTGTCGTTTTTCCCTTCTTCTAGCTTCACTTATGTCAAGGATCAAAGGCTAGGGTTAAAACCTTAAAGTGAAAGCACTTTTGGGCCTTAGGCTTTTAACCTAAGTTGCAGGAAACGCCCTACCCCCCCTGTTTCGGTGTCAAAAACGATCCGAAACGGGTACGGTACGATCGAGAAACGTCGCTGGCCATACCGTACGCCGTTTCTCGATTTGGAAACGCCATACGATACGACCAATGACATTTACTGGCCATACCAGCCCGTACGACCAACGTTTCGACCGTTCTAAGGCGTCTTAGAGGCCAAAAACAAAATAGGGGGCTGTGGGAGTTAATATGGGCATGGTTTTCCTTCTATGGGAATTAATATGGACATGGTTTTCCTTCTAAAATGTCATTTATGTGTATCATTATGTTTTTCTTCCAATATAATGTTTTATTTTTAAAAACACTATATATATATTTTATTTTTTTATATATGGTGTTTCCCCTGATGTTTCCATTTTTTGAGGGCTTGTTTCGTACCGTCCCGATTTCGGAAACTTAGAAACGTTTCCTCGTTTCATGCAACTTAGCTTTTAACCCTTGCAAAGAATGCTTCACAAACTTGGACAATGAATACTTTATGGAGAGAAACACTTATGTCTCCTTCTTAGGGTCTCAACAAGACAAAGAAACTTGCAACAAGATAACAATTTTACACCTTTAACATTAACAAGAACAACAAATTGTAGAAAATTACTTACTTCCTCCAAGTAGCATGATCATTCAAACCCTAATTGCAGAAAATATCCATCCAAGTGAGCAAACCATCCACAAAGATTCCTCCACAAGACTAGCACATGAGTAAAAGAGCCAAAGAGAGAGAAAATAGGGAATGTTTAGAGAGGTTCTCCTCTGCCAAGGGGTGATGAATGTCATGATGAATAATACTCCTAGCGCTAGCCTCTTTATATGAGGTAAACCCTAGTGCTTTTTCCACATAATAAAGTGAAATATCAAGTAATCCATAATTTAAGTGGGCCCGACCCCTTAAAAACCTCTACAAATGATAAAACACACAAAAATGCCCTCATAATGCCACATGTGTGGTGAAGTCAAGCCTCCCAAGTCTAAAGAAGGGCCTCCCAAGGCCACGTGGCATCATCTCAAGGTAAAATCATGGCAAAGGGTGCATCTTATCGTACATGGTCATGCTCCATCATCAATGGTACCCCAAGTAACATCAAACCCCACAAATCATCAACCACTAGAAGGGGACGTCATCATCCAATGGAGGCCAACGTCAGGGGTCTAGGGAACTTTTGAAAAAGTCGGCATCGACAAAAAGTTGGCGAGGGTCCGGAAAACATCGTTTCGGAAAAAGTCTGCAAAAAATCGGAAAACCACGACAAACATTAAAAAATACAAAATATATTCATTTTTTTCAAAATTTTAAACATATAAAGCAACAACAACATTAGATAAACACATTGGCACATAAATATGGAGAAAGCACCGATATATATGATGTAGTGGATGCCAAATAAAAGATGATACATCAAAGTCGATACCGAATCTTGAACCCTGATATTTGTCCAATCAAGGACTCAAAAGTGGAGAACCAATACAAAATGACATCACATATATAAATGTATCTCATTATCATGAGGTAGATGTACAATTGAATGTTTTAAAACTCGGACTCAACCTCAGAATCGGTCGATGGTCAACTCCGACTCAGACTCGAACTTGCATTGACTTGGATTGATCTTATTTCAATGACTTGGTTTACTAAAAAATTCATAAAATATTTAAATTTTAATGAAAAAAGTATATTTTAAAAATTCCAAACCATGATTCCAAAAAATTATTGAAACTTTGAAAGAAAGCATTATGAATAAATGAGCAAGAACATTTAAATGACAAACATAAATGACAAACATAAATGACAAGCAATGTTCCACCATCGCTTATATTTGGATCCTCATCATTAGTATCAACCTTTTCCTCTACATTGATCCTCTAGAGACATCAGTGAACACCTCCCAATTTTGATGA
Source organism: Picea engelmannii (assembly GCA_009831015.1). Classification (NCBI taxonomy): domain Eukaryota; kingdom Viridiplantae; phylum Streptophyta; class Pinopsida; order Pinales; family Pinaceae; genus Picea; species Picea engelmannii. The sequence goes on from ML802442.1 coordinate 116,412, forward strand.
AACTACCTAATCGAAGCCTTATACTATGGTAGAAAAAGCATAACATGCCTAATCAATGATTTTGGTTTGAGTGAAAGGTACATTTTTGCTAAGGCCGTGTCAGAGGAGTTTAACAATCAATACCACCAACATCGAGGTACATAAAGGGCTTGGTACTCTTGATTAAATGGCAATCCCATACCCTCATACATGATAGAATCCAATGAAAATGTTGCAATCCTACCAATCCTAAAATCCTAAAAGCTGTTAAGTCTGCTGGATTTTGAATGGGATATGAAATTCCACTTTCTCCATATGAAGTCCGATGAGGTTGGAACCACTCTCAAACATCCTGAAACAATTAATGGTAATGCTAAAAATTTAAGTAAAAGGATAAAAAGGAAAGATAAAGGAAATGATAAAATGGAAAGATGAAGGAAATGTGGAAAGATAAAGGAAATGATAAAATGGAAAAAGTCGTGAAAAATCGTAGGCTTTTTCATCTATGATTTTCTCTAGGGCATTGCGTACAAGGTGAAGGAGGTTGCATCTCGTCTCTGCATGGTGTCTGGCTGTCAACTGTCGCAATGTCCTCAATCCAATGAGTAATAAGCCCTGGGGTACACTACCCAATGTATGGGCTTTCACCCCATCTGTGTGCCATCATGACCAAATCTGCCAAAACCAAGCCCATCTGTCCATTGTCCAAGGTCCTGGAGATGTGAGAGCTCATGTGTAAAGGTGCCAAGTCACTGGGTGACTCACTGTTTTGCACCACACGTGCCAAAGTCCTGCAATAAGGGCACAACATCCTGGGTGAAATCCTAGGACGTCCCTCAAAGAACCATGTCATGGCCATCCAAATCAAAATAGAATATAAGACAGGGTAAACCAATGTTCATAAGAGATATTAGTCCTTGAGTCATGCAAAGTAAGCTATTACCTAAGATATAAGCTATGTGAACAATTCACCTCAGTATCCCCTTCAAGCATCACGTTGACTCAGGACTTTATGTGAGTTGGCAAGTTTGAATATGGGAGGGCCTTCATCCAACCCTATTAGGTGTGCTAACCAAGACAGTGAAAGAAAAGACTCAGGTAGAGGGATAGGTCCCCAGGGAAACAGTGAAAGAAAGAAACCCTTCAAGAGTAAGTGCGATAGTGGTACGAATTTGGGCTTTTACTTCATGGCTTATGGTGTCATTAATTCCATTTCTATGAGCACCTCTGTAGAGGGAGCACTTGCTTCTTGAGATACCCTTTCCTTAGTACTTTTTTCTTTCCGAACCCCTTAATTGTCTTTTGATACCCATTCATTATTTTGCGAGTCCCTTTACAGGTTTCAAGATTTTATTCTTTCATTTTCTTACTGGGATAAAGTCCTGTTATAGATGTGCATTCATTGCATCAGGACAAGGGGCGATTACCATTAGAGGGGCTAGAGCTCAAGATGGCCTGTGGCTTTTATAGGCGGCCTTTATTATTTTTTACATAGCATACATATAGTAGCTGCATCAACCTCTGGGCCTTCATCCCCTTCTTCTCATGAGAGAATGGACCATGACCCATTACCAAAGTTTAGTACACCGTGATAGGCTCCAGGGTGGAAAGTGTTAAGTATGGTGGGGAACAAAATATTACCCTTGTGAGCGCCCCCCCAGTGGTACCCCTTTTCCCCGGCGGTGACAACATGGGACTAGGGCACTAAAACTGACCACCAAGGTGAAACAAGGCAACAAACATAACTTCCCAAACTAGTGATCCATATCCAACTTCAACCAATGATCCTCATCCACATGCCCAGTAAATTAAGCACAACACTTCGCATGAAAGAAAGACTAACATACCTTATGGTGACGTTGGCTTACCATCTCCCATACACTGTGTTGCTGCCTTTATACACACTTGGGTTATCATGAAAGAAATCTTCAATCCACTTAGTGTGTCCTTGCTGGCAAGTCTCGAGTCAAGGTGCTGTCACCTGGTCCTTGACTCCTCCGTCTAGGCCAACTCCTAGCGAAGCCAAGGGGGTTAGTCCCTAACAAAAATACTTTTGCTTTAAGCTAATCCAAGCAAAAGAAACCATTCTAGGAGTTTAATGCAAAATAAGACAGTTTAAGTAAAGCATTCAACATTCATTCATTCAATAGATAAGATAAGATTTGATAACATAAAAGGTGTCCAATTATAAAGGATGCTTGCACAATAAAGTAAAGGATACAACATCTGCAAGAAATTGAAAGCTTATTAGACAATCACAATACCATGAATGAAAACGAAATACTGCTCATAAAGCAAACGATTGTGAAACATGAGACCAATGCCTTAAAAGTATCGTAGGCAGATGTTGAACGCGTGTTTTATTAAGTTGTCTTTATTGAAGGTAGATTAATGAGATACATTTTACTTGCATGAAAAATAAAGTGTTTGAGAAACAAGATGTGGCCTCTTTAGAGGCCATCTCTTTGTTTGGAAATGCGTTGAGAACCTACCGTAGCCCCGAAGGCTCTACCAATAAGTTCACTAGGGGTGCTGGATGTCTAAAACGGGTGGGAAAATAAGTCCTGAGAGGGCTCGCCTTACTTCACACACTCCCACTAGGCGTTTTTCCCACGCATTAAGATAACAACTATTGATATTTCCCTTACAACTACTCCGCACTGACCAACCCAGCGTGTATGGAACTTTCTTCCAGAAGATCGAGACATGCTCACAATTGGAAGGGTCAAGAACACCACTGGGAGTTGAGGGGAAAGTTTATTTTAAAGCAAGAAACTAAAATACCGAAAAAGAAATGCAAAAATTGAAATGTTTTCTAATTACTAAATACAAAAAAGGAAACTAAGCTAAGAAAATGATTACTTTGCCCAAAAGAAATTAAGTGTTGTGATTGATTGATTGGTTAATTCCCTTAGATTGTGTGTTTGGAAAGTAAAAGCAAAAAACTCACAAGGAAAGAAAGCACACAACCACACCACCGGTCCCCCTAAAGGGGATGACGAAACTAGGCACTATGAGGCCCGCTTTTATTAATGCCTGTTACAATGATCTCTTTTTTGTAAGAGAGATTTGAATGATCCTTCTAGAAATGGATCTTAGGCCTAAAACAAAACCCTTCTTTTATTAGGTGACTTGTGATCTTGTTTAAGCAAGATCATCAAGTGTTACAAGGCTTCTTTGAAGAGAAGAGGTTCAAGGCTGGATCTTGAGGCTTGAAAAACTTTGACTTGGTCCAAATCAGCTAGAACTTCTTCCTTTCTTTGGAATGACCTGTTTATGATCAGCAAACAAAAGAGATTAGAAAACTAATTAAAACAATCTAAACAAATGCAACAGATAAATACTTTTTGTATTTTTAAGATCACGCAAATTTTATCAAGCAAAGGAAAGTGTTTTTTAGAAGAATTTATGTTTTTTTCAAGAGGTTAGAGGGCTCCTGATTGCTTGAATGCTTCAAACTCGTCCGAATTGGACAAAGTTTCTCCTTGGCTGTCCAATAACCTGCAGAAAACAGCAAGAAGAATATCCCAAAAGATGCCCAAAATGATTTTGGGACAGCTTAGGGGATAGATCAAAATTGTTTGAAAAAATTAAAGAAGAGAATTATGCTAACTAATGAAAAAATACTAAAATTTTTGGAATCTTTTTTGATTTTATAATGCTGTTTTAGGACATCAAAGAAAAACACTTTTCTTTTTGCTAGATTTGAAATGAAAAGCTCAACAAAAGATTATACTTTTAGCTTTTAAAGATGTGGAATGAAACTAGCATAAAAGTGTCTAAAAACTCTATCAAATCTACCTTTTCTTAAGATATGAAACTTTAATAAATTAGTAGACTTGAAAAAGGTGAACATGCAAAGTAATGATGAGCTTTATACCAGATTTCCTCTTTGCATGTAAGGAACCAAGTAACTAGAAAATTGTAAGAAACTTTAGAGAGTAGAGAGAGAGAGACTTGAAATGGTTGGAACCCTTGGGCCAATGGGCTCTTCAAGTGTACAGAAGAGGGACTATGGCTTTCTTGGTGCTTGAAGCAATGAAGAATGCAAGCTTGATCCACCACTTCTTCAAGACTATGAGATCATGCGAACCAATAGATACCTTGCAACAAAAAATGTTAGGATTATGGTGGCACTTACAAAAAAGACTCAAAGGGGCATGTTAGTTAACCAAAACGAAACATGCACATTATAATCTTTTAAATAAATACTCAATAGAATCATAGAAAGCAAAAAAACTTACTTAACTCTATCCTATGAGATGATAACACCCTTCCAAAGGCCTATCTAACAATTGAATATGCAAGAAACAAAAACATCACCTCATTTGATCAAATCATATGACAATACATCCACAAAGTAGCTGCACACACTTTCTTGACCTTCAAAGTCTTTTATTCCATAGCATGAGAAAAATATTACAACAATATGACAAGCAAGTCGCCCAAGCTCCAACTCACCAAAAGGAGGAGGGTCGAGCTTGCTTTATAACTTATTGGGTGACATCTCCAAGGTGAGGGCGCATGGCAAGAGGAAGAGTGCGCAATAGCTAAGTGAGGATGCGCCCAAGTGAAGTGTGGAGTGAGTGGAGTGAGTGGTAGGTGGAGTGGAGTGATGTGAGGGTGAGTTGGAGTGAAGTGAGGGTGAGGGTGAGTGGAAGTGGAGTGGTAGGTGAGGGTGAGGGCGAGTTGCACATAGGGATTAGCGCCCCTCTCCTGCTAGTGCACCACACATGGAGGAAGTGCGCCTAGCTTCATTGGGATTTCCTCCCACTTGCCATGTCACTCAATTAAGGCGCCCTCTCTAGGAGAGTAATTCCAATTTACTATTTCAGACTTTAGTTTCTACTATTTTGCTCAGTACTAATTAGATTCTAGAATGAGGAATGATGAATTTAAATCAATGTATCAATATTTTACTATTTCTGTTCATTTATGATTTATGAATCAATGTATTTCATTACTCAATTTGAATTTGAATCATGTTTATGTCATTTACAAATTTGAATTTACTAATTTAATACTATTTAGTATTTTACTGTTTACTATTTAGTATTTACATTGCACAATGTTGAATTTGCATGGGATGAATTGTTATTGTTGAGATTTTATCATTATTATTTTTATTTTTAATATTTTTAATATTTTTATTTTTTTATTTGTTATATTATATATGTGACGTCCCCCCGTCCCCCATTTCCCTAAAATCCCAAAAATTTGGGGTTGCTTCCACACGTCCCCCCTGCGCGTCTCCCTGCTGCTCCCGTGCCCCCCGTTCTGGAATCTTGGTGGAACATTGCAAATAATATCCATCTTATATTGCATCCTCAAATTTTGTTCTCTTTCACACTTCAGTTTAAATTATGCTGTTCTGTGCTTTCTTCTTTGAGTAGTGGTATCAAAATTTATTTCTGTTTGCCTGTGTAATAATGATAAATGTTTACTATTTTTGCAATCTCCTTGGATACAAGCCCAAATTAGCTAGTCAGTATTTTTAGGATCTCAAAGTAATTTTCTATCTGTCGTTTGCTTGTGTGGTTGTCTACTCTCTTGGATATATCAGATTGTCATTTTTGAAGGTAAAGAGTTTTAGGTTTTAGCATTTCCTTCCTTTAATTTCTTTAGAGCAATAAAAAGTGCTATTTTTCATTGCCCCATCAGAGAAATGTTATTTCTGAAGAGATAGGAAACTTACATTACCTTGTCTAAATCTTGCAGGCAATTAAGTCTGGCCTTCTGAAGATACTTTCAAAGATGGGTATATCCCTGCTTTCTAGGTTAGCTAAGCTACGACTAACCTTTTTTTTAACTTATTATTATTTTATTTATAGTACTTGGTGCCCTTGGCCATATGAACCAGTTAGTTCCAGTGTCCTCTTTTTAGTAATTGGTTACTTTTTGAAGTAAAAGACAATCTTTCTAGTATGTTTAACGTAACAGAGATGACTAATATTCTCAAACTCAAGGAATGTTTGATGTGATATATTCCAGTTATTGTGGAGCACAAATTTTTGAGATATATGGGCTAGGTAAAGAAGTGGTTGACATAGCATTTTGTGGGAGTGTCTCTCGAGTTGGTGGTTTGAATCTGGATGAGGTACCAAAAACATGGCTTGTTCCTGTTGCTTGGATTTAATACATGGACTACTTTTTGGTATCTTTCGGTGTTGTTAAATTTGTGGTGTTCTTTTATCATAAGCGTTGCATTTGACATTCAAATTTAATGGCTGTTAGTAATCTTGAACTCTGCATTGTAATAAAATATATTTAAAGATACTGATATTAGAAAAGAGAATATAGCCAATAACCTGGTTTTGTAGTAATATAAAAAGTAATTATAATCATTGAAGTACTGCTGGTGAGGAAATCCTGAGTTCCGGAGTGCTAGGATTCTGGGGTCCTATGGTTTACCATATCTAGTTATCACTTGTGTCCTAATATAGAGTAAAAATCCAGTATCGAATGAAATGCTCATCATAATAGATATCTCAGCATTTTACTGCCTTCTATTAGAGCTGAAAATATATAGGTGCCAGTGTATGGGTTCAATGGTAAATGAAATGTGCATATCGATTGATTTTGTCATATGCCAAGACCCACCTTCCCTGGCTGTCGGGGCATCAAATTCAATTTTTTTTCCTTACATCACAACCCGATCCACCAACAGTGCACAAAATTGGATGGAAATATCAAAAGACAACTAATTGCATATGAAGGTGGAATCAATGAAACAGTATAAATTAATCACACACACAGTTTTACTTCCATTATCAGACTCACTCATTATCTCAATTCTGCTAACATTTGTCAAGAAGCATTAACAGTGTTAATAGTGTCACCACCTAACCTAGCATCTAAGTGGAAAAGCCCAATCCACAGATTCCACCTTGGGGTAACAGTCTACAGATGGGAGTTGTATCACTGTCACCTCAGTACAACTTTATCTTCATCTTTGGCCGGCTCTTAGGAGGCCAAGGGGGGTATCCCTTTGATGTACAATCGATTATTATGTAATATCCTCAAGTGCTCTAGGCAAGGATATTATGTTTGCTGAGCAACTTATGTTGTTTCTGGTTGTGTGCTTTTGTCAAACAGTTTGAATTATATATGTTCTTATGGCAAAATCTTGGTAGACAACTTTCTACAAACAGTTTGCATACATTTTACTAAGAACTTTCGTGAAACACATTGTATGTAATCCATAAGTACATAAAGTAGAAGAGACAACATGGGCATTTTTATTATAGATGAAACCCCAATCACAACAACACAATCTGTAATGGCTGCTAAGGCAGCTGCAATACATCAAATAAAACACACAACATGCAACCAAAACGTGGAATAATGCCATGGCCTCCTCTAGTAGCTGAATTCTCTGCAGAAAAATCATCTCTAAGCTAACTCGGCCCCTCCAAGAGCCCCACAGCTCCTCTCAGCCACATGGTTCTGCAAAAGAGAGGTCCGCCCCCCTAAAAAATGCCTCCATGGCTTCCCCCAGCCCCACGGTCCAGCAAAAGGAAGGGAGTCGGCTCCCCCAAGAGACCCCAACGACCTCCCTAACCGCCAACGAACCTCCAAGAAATCCTACACAGCCTCCTCAAATCCTCACAGCTTCCTCTAAAGCCTCACGGCCTCCTCTAAAGCCACACGACCTGCTCCAAAACCCTCACGGCTTCCTCTAATCCTCACGGCCTGTAGAAATATAAGTCCGTCCCACTCAAAGAACCTCCACGAACCCTCTCACCAAACCACTACACTGCCAAGCTGAAGTAGATCCATAGAGATGATGCCCAAATGAAGACCCCGGATGGATCCTCCTCCTTGTCTAGCTAGGGTGGATATTGCACCATCGGAACCAAACCACAATGGAACGGTTTTGTCAAAACCCCAACGGAAACTTGTCTCACAAGAGCACTCCAATCAAGAGATCAAATCAAATCAAATCATAATAAGAAAGTGAAGTGCTACCCCTCCTTTTATTCTTCTTCGCTGCCCCTTCTAGAACTTCCCCCCTTCGACTTAATCCACATGACCGTTATTCCCCTTTCACTTAAAGATTAAAAGTGAATTTTAATGTTTAAGTAACTTATTAATCTAAAAGTTACTTTATTACCTTTTTACTTAATGTCACTTTAAAAATATAATATTTCCTAGCTAAGTGACATCAAATAACCCCCTGACTCGCCTTTTCTTCATTGACTATAGCCTACGAGAGTCATATAGGCTACTGAGTCATCCTCCCATCATGATCAAATGGAAGGGGACATTACATATTGTTGAAATTTTGGTATGCTCGTTTAACCATAGACAATGTCATATCATTGTCACCCAACCATAGGCATTCACATATGCCACCCCCAAGCACACTGACCTTTACTTAGAATAATTATGGCAAGCCTACTCCAGAACCAACAGATAAACCCTAGTTGCTAACTGCAACAACAACTCAAGACAAGTAGAGCGCTCCTTCTCCAAGGGTAGCGCACAAGAGAGAGAGTCTCCATATTCACAGAACAAGTACCATACACAACTGCAGCAGCTACAACCGCACTACTCTCTCTCTCAAACTTGCGCCATACTTAGCAAGAATATCACCAAGAAAATGACCAAGAATATCACCAAGAAAATCACCAAGAGAGACACCAAGACCAAGAGATGACCATGCGCCCTTATTCCTCCTTGTAGATGCAATTGCAGCTCTCCATAAGACTTGCGCACTAACTGGGTGTACAAACGAGCTAAAACGCCCTCTATTTATATTAATCTGTCCAGTGACTTTTCTATCTGGGCCAACCTGACTTTCTCGTAATTATATTTTCTGTTTATCTTTTTCTTGTGGAGCCAACTTGTATTTTTGGAATATAATATTCTAATATTATTTATTCTGCTAGGCCAACTTGTCTTCTAGGGTTTCCATACGTCTATTTAATGGTTCACTGGCTTCCGGAATATTCTATTCTAAGTCATAGGTTACATGTGGAGGTTAATACCTCCCGCAACTACCAAAACATCAACACATATTAGGAGAGCCTAAGTAAATCTTATATTATTATTTAGACAAGTAAAACAAAGATTTACTTCAATAACAAACCAATTAAATCTCACAAAATATATTACACACAAAATGTAAAAGATTCCAATAACTAAATGATCAAATGCTTTATGATAAATCTTTAAGAGAACAAGCATAAATCACCATAATCTACTTAGATGCTTAGTTGAATTGAGAATATGTGAATTAAACCTCAAATCTGATTTGTTATGTATGCACGAGAAGATTTCAGATTTATAAGTTATTGATTACCATCCCAATTCAATGATAAAACTTTGAAGAAGTAGAGTAAGGACAATTTTGTGAATATATCTTGTATAAAGCCAAGTTATCCTTTAGAGAACAATTTCAAGTTTTATATAACCACAAGAGATGCAATCTTAGCATCAGAGCACAAATTGACCTTAAATAGTGTGACATCAAGAGCAATTCAATGTGTGTTTAAGCAAGGACAAGTCCAAGGTGTAACTTGGTTTGTATTCTATCACCGAACCTGTTTTATGTGTTTAATTATGCAAATTCCAGATTTGTGATTAGAGATAAATCAACCCAAGAAAGAAGATAAACACTTTAAATCAAGACATCTAGGGTTAGATAATCAATTAGGAGCTTAAGATATTCAAGAAAGAAACACCCCAATATATTTGAAACAACCCTACAACAAATTTATCCAAGTAAAATAGAAAGGACTTGAATCAAGAAGTAAATCGAACTTTTAGTGTTTTGACTCTTGAGTGCTATGTTGGATTTACTTGCATATAGCAAATATTTCCTCGAGTAAAGGTAAGCAAATAAATGATAACTCAAGGAAGATTTCACAACTAGAAATTTGGAATAAAACTTTGAGAGACTCTCTTCTAACTTGTGAAATAATTATCAAGTCTGTAAGATATGAAACGAAACTGGACTTCAACCGATGTAAATATGATTTTTATATCTTTTAAAGTAATTTCAAGAATTACATAAAGATTAAAAATAGCCCAAAGAAATAAGAATAAATCTGCAATAAACAATTCTAGGGAAAAATTGGCACACAGGGTTTTAAGATATCAACTTTAAAATCAAACAATGTAAGTCTAGTATATGGATATGCATTGTAAATTAAACTCGAGACTTAAAAAATAAATCTAAGCTAAATATTTTCAATATTTTTTCTTTAGATTTATAATAAACAAGAAATAAAAGATTTTGGTTTTTTTTTTTATATCTTGGAGGTTGATGGGAAAAGACAAGTGCCTAATCCAAGGTCTTATGGGTTCAAAGACAAAACATTTCTTCCAAATGGTCTATTTTTTTGAATGGATTAGAGTGAGGAGACTAGGGCCAAAGACTCAATAATCTCCTTTCTAATCTAGATGGGAAATATAGACCAAGACCCTACAAAGAAGGGGTCCTAGAAGGATTACATTCACTAGCAATATCAAGTTTCAACTATAGCTTAGTAACTGAAATCAATACCCTTGCTAGGAATCCTAGAGGATAGACAAATCAAAGAATTAATAAGCACTTACCAAACTAACTAAGGAAGATAGGGGAGGAGTTACCTCACAACAATTTCCTTTCAAGTGGTAGAGTTTACCCTTCAAATGGATAGATTTGCTGGCTTTGTAGAGTCTTGACATCCACATCCTATCTTGAACATAAAATAGAAACAAAGGGAGAAGAGCTTTGCTCCAACACCAAATCATCTCAAAAGGAAGATATTTAGCAGATTGTATTCTGAATAGCCAATTAACAACAAATAATAGTGTGAGGTATAGAGGAGGCTTCAACAACCCTCTTATTACAATAATGTTTTTCTCTCCTTAGATCTAGCCTAGGAGATCTCAAAAAAGATATATCCTTAAACTAATTATGAGGACAAGGTCAAAAAATACATTAAATATCAAAGTGGTTATACCACATGTACACGACTCTCCCAAGAGAAAGGACTCCCCATCCAAAGATAGCAAAGTAGGGTCAAGAGAGGTTGATGTCCCTCCATAATGTATGGTAACCACTTCAAAAGCCATCTCTAAGGAAGATTGATCCTAAAAAGCTTTTAATGGCTATGAAAAGGAAGGAAAAGACTAGACATGTGGCACGTGGGAGGCTCCAAGATGGGATGAATCCTCCAATGCAACTCCAAAGTAGCAACTCTAAATGGTCATAAATGATGTCTCCAATGTTTAACCTCCTCCCAAAATCATTCTAACCACCTCCCACAAGCCTAGGAGAGTCAAAATAGTCCACATGTGCCAAATAGATGCTCAAACGATCAAGTAATGCAACCTCCAAGGTGGACAAATCCTCTAGAAGGGTGACACGTGCCTCCAAAAGTGATGATGTCGCTGAGCACTGCATGGAACAAGATGTGGTATGGCATGACCGATCCATGTGCATGAAGCATAGATCCCAAGTTCCTAGGGCATTGTGAAGATGGGTGCCCCAAGGAAGAGCGCCCAAACCTTCAAGGAAATGCGCCCATCATCCAAAACTCTGCTCCTGTAACTGAAACTCGTCCCGAACTAACTAAATCGATTCTCAATGGAAATATGGCTCAACTCAAGAAGAAACTCGTCCTTTTTGGTATCTAGAATTAGCCAGCACAGAAATTTCACCTCCAATATGTAAACCCAGCCGCTTCAAGCAAGAAATCGACTTCTACTTACAAATATGAGTTGCCAAACGACATAAAACTTCACCACACTGAAGCACATTGAAGAAATTTGTATGATATCTTCTCCAAGATGACCAACTAGGGTGGATGGTCTCACCACCGAAGCCAATCTTTGAAAATCCTCCTAGGGTTTTCGTCCCAAGAGTTCCCAAAACCACAATGAGCTCTCTCAATGAGAAATTACAAAATGCCAATGCTCGAATGAGAGAGGGCGCCCTCCTTTTTCCCTTTTATTTGTTCGTTGACTCTTTTGCAACCCTTTTACCCTTTTAATCACTTTAAGTGACGTTTCATATTCTCCTAAGTCACTTTAGGCGCTTTTTTCCCTTTTTCCCCCTTTTAATTATCTAATGTCGTTTTGTTAGGCACTTTTCCCTTAGGACATTAAATAATTAATTAATTCCCTTCTTAAGGACTATAGCCTACGTGAATCACTTAGGCTACTACGTCCAAGTCCCATGATTGTTGAAATATTGTAACTGCAAAGAGTATTCTTAATATTTTTGATATATTATTTATAGGATCAATCCCCATTGTGGATTGATCATGTCGGTTATTGTAATAGGACCAAATCCCCTTTTGCGGATTGGTCAACAGACAATTATAATAGGCAGAATAAGAAGTCGGCCCTAGCAGTTAATAAGAAGATCTAGAAATATAATAAAGGTGGGTTTACCCACCCAGTTGGAGAAGTCGGCCTTGCCAGTGAAGAGACACTTCACACGTGCCAGACTTGTATAAATAAAGGAGGCTAGCGCCTCACTTGGATATAACTCACTTGCTCAGTTTGAGAGACAAGTTCTGATCTGTTATCGGCAAAGGAGAGAGAGAGGCACATATCTTGGAGAGGACTTTCTGTTTTAGCATAGAGATCTCTTGGCATTGTATTGGCTATCTATATTAAGGAAGTTTTGCTGGGTTTTCTTCTCCTAGAGGGTTTCCCAGGATAAATGCTGTGTCTCTTGTGATTGTGTATTTCTCAGTGATCTTGGATTATGCTATTGTTATCT
>ML802442.1:164441-183212 GCA_009831015.1 Picea engelmannii
ATCTACCTAGAACATCCTCAAAATCTGTCTGGAACGTCCCTGAAATCTGTCCGGAACGTCTTGGGGACGGCCAACAAGTCCCCGAGTCCCCAATGGAGTCCCCAACAATTTGGGTAAGTTTCCTAAGGGTCCCCAAGTCCCCGAAACGCGGGGACGGCGGGTACGCGGGTTTTTTTGGGGGGGACGGGTCCCCGTGCAACATAGCTTCTAACACTCTGTTTGTGACTTCTACCTGCCCATTTGCCTGAGGATGGTACGGAGTTGACATCCGATGCTTAATCTTGAATTGCTCGGTGATGGATTCGATGAGTCATGAAGTAAACTGGGCTCCTTGATCCGTGAAGTAAACTGGGCTCGTACAAGAAGTTAGCCACTGCGTCCTCTGTGGCCTTTGGAAGTGCTTTGTCTTTGACCCATTTGGTTACGTAGTCTGTACATACTAGAATGTGCACCTTCTGCTTTGATGGTGGGTTAATAGGTCCCACGAAATCCAGGGGCCACTTCTCGAAGGGTTCTATTTGAAGTTGAGGCTGAAGTGGCATCTCATCTGACTTCACGAGTCATCCCATTCTTTGACATTTGTCGCAACTCCTGACGTACTACTTGGCATCCCTAAAGATGGTTGGCCAATAATACCCCAGGTGCAGTACTTTATTTGCAATTCTTTTATCTGCGAAGTGACCTCCGCAAGGTTCATCATGGCATGCTTTTAAGATGTTATACATCTCGTCCTCTCGAACACAACGTCATATAATATGATCGTGTCCGGTACGGAAGAGATATCCTTCGATCCAAGAATATGTTGCGCTCTGTCGGATAACCCTTTGACGTTCTTTTGGGGAGAGATGTTGCAGGAGTCTACCTGCAGCCAAGTAGTTAGCGACATCTACAAACCAAGGTGTATTAGTAGATAAAGCAAATAAGTGTTCATTGGGGAAGTTATCTTCTACTGGAATGGTTTCTCCGTCGTTGGTGAGTCAAGAGAGAAAGTCAGCGACGACATTTCCTTCCCTGGTCTATCAATGATTGAAATGTCGAACTCTTGCAGTAAGAGCAACCACCTGGTTACTCTGCCATTGGTGATGGATTTGTTCATAAGATAACAAATGGCAGAGTGATCAGTATGTACAAAAGACCAAATAACCTGTGATGTAATGACGAAATTTGTTAATAGCATATACGATAGCAAGGAATTCTTTTTCGGTTACGGTATAGTTCTTTTCAGCAAGGGTAAGATTTTTACTGATGTAGTAGATAGCATACAGACGTTGTTCCTCTTTCTGTCCGAGAACAGCTCCAATGGTTGTATCTGAAGCATCTATAGAGATATGAAAGGGTATGGTCCAGTTGGGGCCACGCAAAATAGGTGCAATGGATAACCTTTCTTTTAAGGTTTCAAATGCAGTCTGACATTGATCATTCCAGGAAAATTCCGTAGCTTTTGTGAGTAAGGAAAACAGGGGAGATGTTATCTTTGTAAAATTTTCAATGAATCTTCGATAATATCCTGCGTGTCCTAAAAAACTACGGACGTCTTTCTGAGTTGTGGGAACTGGAAGGTCACGAATGACTTTGATCTTAGAAGGATCTACCTGGATCCCTGTAGGTGAGATGTGGTGTCCTAGCACAACCCCCTCAATACAAAGCATATGGCATTTCTCATGGCTAAGAGAGAGGTTGGTTTCTTGGCATCTGATCAAGACCTTTTCTAAATTTTCTACAGCTTCTTGAAAAGTATCTCCATACACAGTAAAATCATCCATATAGATTTCTACACAATCGTTGGTCAAATCTGAGAATATCCATAAGACAGCCCTCTGTAATGTAGCAGGAGCGTTACATAGTCCAAATGGAAGTACTCGGTAAGCATAGGTTCCCCATGGGCATGTAAAAGTGGTCTTCTCTTGATCCGTAGGGGTGATCTGTATCTGATTATATCCACTAAACCCGTCAAGAAAAGAGAAGTACTTTTTCCCTGCCAAGGTATCTAAGACTTAATCAATGAATGGTAATGGGAAGTAATCCTTCAAAGTGGCCTTATTCAGCGCCCTGTAGTCAACACAAATACGCCACTTGCCATTCTTCTTCGGCACAATAACCAAGGGCGAAACCCATTTGCTATCGGAGATTGGGTAAATGAAATTTACGTCAAGGAGCTTCTGGAGCTCCCCCTTGACTATGTCCTTCAAAGCGGGGTTCATCCTCCGCTGAGGTTGTCAAATAAGTCGGGAATCCTCCTTAAGATAGATGTGATGGGTACATAGATTACGGTGGATCCCTTTCATGTCAGTATCGTCCCAAGCGAAGGCGGAACTATGTTTTCTTAGTATTTCTATGAGCTTCTTTTGTTGAGAAGAATCTAGCTTAGCATTGATATTCAAGGTCTTTCCTGGGTGGATTTCAACAGCTAAGCTTTGGTTTCCAAGGGTAGCCTCTATAGGAACCAATTCATCTAGTATTTGTGTTGGTTCAATTGGCGAATAGACTTCCTGGAACTTCTCTCCAAGAATGTGCTCCTTGGATGACTGGCTATGTGAGGATGTGCTAAATACGTACAAATCAAATCATCTTTAGTAGCTTGTTTAAATGTTGATGCTTGGTCAAGGGTTAAGAGAGGCTGTGCGGGTTCTTCATCGCTATCCTCGGCCCAAGGAGAATTTTCTAGGTCAGAGGAAGGTTTAGCAGGAGGATAGAGGGTTAGCTTTTTAGTGGAGTTTCCATGGGAGATGGTCATATTACCTGATCTACAGCCAATATATGCGTCAGCAGTGGCCAACCAATGTCTCCCCAGAATCAATGGATATCCCCCTAGGTTGGCCTTTGGTTGTAGGACCATAAAGTCAGCTAGATATTCCCACGAGTCTATAGAAACAATTACATCTTCCAGCATCCCTTCAGGTTTTACTATGGATCTATCTGCTAATTGAAGGACTGTAGGGGTTGGTCGAAGACCAGGCAGCTAAAGTTTCTCCATGGTTTCTTTAGTCATTACATTGACGGTCGCCCCTAAGTCCACTAAAGTGTGTGCAATGGAAATGTTATTGATGTGGACTTTTACTACTGGACTTCCTATGTCCATGTATTTGGCCATAAATACTTTCCCTAGCATTAGATCCGCTAACTTTCCTATGACATGAACAGTTTTTGGGTCTTTCTTCTTCCTCCCTGGTTTCTTTAGGCAGAGTTCCTGAACAGCTTTAGCATAGATTGGAACATCCTTGACAGCTTGAAACAGCGGAATTTTTACACATACATTTCGGAGTTCTCCCAAAAGGTCAAATTCTGGTTGTGCTGGGGCCTTTTCTATATTTAGTCTTTCTGGATAAGGTGGTTCTGCGAGTAATTCCTGCTCATCGGAGTTCTTCTGAGGGATATTTTGCTTCTCCTTCGGGGTATTGGCTTCTTGGTTTTCTAGCTCGAGGGGGTTCTCCTCATCATCCTGTTCTTGGATGATATGTGAGGTCTGATCCTGAACCACTCTTCCCGATCGTAGATGTATGTTTTGGAATTTCGTAGGAGAAATGACGTATATTGGAAAGAAGGGTAGTTCAGCGTTGCAGGCGGGTTGAGCTACTTTATTATTTGGATTTGGTATTGGTTGGGCCGGTAATTGTGTAGGTCTTGGAGGAGGTTGGTTGGATGGTAATTGTAGTTGTTGTTGGTGTTGAATTGGAGGGTGTGCTTGGGGAGTAGGCTGTTGAAGACTTGGCCCTCTCCAGCCTTGTTGCCAAGGTTGATTCTGCATTTGGGGTTGCCCCTGTTGCCAAGGCATGGAAGCATACCAATTTTGTTGTGGATACTGATACTGAGTATAGTATGGAGGAAATTGAGATTGCTCTTGTGTCATGCCTGGTGCCTTGGGTGGCCATGGTCGCTTTTGGGCCATAAAACAGATTTGCTCTGTCTCCCTAGTGGCCCCTTGATAGACTGCCTTTAGTTCAGGCAGGAAAGGGCAATTCTTAGTATCGTGATTTTGTTCGCAGATACCACATATTTCTATGTTATCCAGAGGACACTCCCTCAGGGGGTGTTTCTTTCTACATCTAGAACAAAAGACGACCAATGCTAGGTCGGCTTCTTCTTTCTTTTTCTTTACTTGAAAGGTATCCAACTGGGAACTAAACGAACTAAGGATATCGGTTTTAAAGCTGTCCAACATGTTTCCTATTTCAGTTCTGGTAACTCCTCCTGACGGCTTTGTGACCCTAGAGACTAGATCGCGGGGGCTCTTCCCAGACTTAGTAATACCTCGTGAATAGCGTTTACACAGTTCACAAATATCATTATAGGTCGTCTGGGAGATATCCCCGGCCCCCATGAGATTTAATGCATCCATACAATCATCCTTGATTCCTCTTAGGAAGATAGTACGTAGTGTTTCAGGATCAAGTGTGTTTTGCTTGGTCCTTTGTAAGCTGTATTGAAATCTTTCTATGTAATCTTCGAGGGTTTCTTCCTCCTTCTGTGTCATTCTAAAAATCTCTTCTCGTACATCCCTTACCTTGCAGTAACCCTGGTACTTCTGGAGAAATCTCTGTTTCATTTCATCCCAGGTTTTGATAGAATTTCCTCCGAGTCCCATGAACTAGCGAAGAGTTGCTTCTTTCAAGGTGGCGGGAAACAGTTTAAGTTTATGGGCATCAGAATAATAGTCATAACTTCGGCAAAGGACATCAAATTCGAAGAGGAAGGTATATGGGTCCTCGCTACGCAATCCACGAAAATTCGGTAAAGCAGAAGGTGGAATGTTTTTCATTTGAAGTATGCCCTCAGTCTCTTTAATAGGAAACTCAAATGTAATTGGTTCTTTCTGCTTTGGTGTTTCCATTTCTTCTTCCATGTTTAAGAGTCTTTCCCCCCACAAGGATTCTTTAGAGGCAACAGAGTTTTCTGGCTCTTTAATGGGGTTACTATGTCCTTCTGATTCAGAGCCTTCAATAGGATGGTCCTGGTTTCTGGGAGATTTAGGAGAAGGTGACTCTATGATTAACCCAGCAGTCGAGTCTATTTCGGGAGGCTCTTCCAGATTGTTGGATGTTATTTTTGAGTAACGATGAGTACTTGGGGTTTTTGTAGGGTCTTGTTTTTCTTCACTTTTACTAGCCTATTTATTAGTGTCACGGGTGGTCCCTGCACCATGTCCACGAGGTTTCCTAATGCCTCGAGTCATGCATCCTGTGATAATTGGTAAGGACAATATCCTGGGCAAGGAATATCTGTGGGTAGTGGTGAACTCCCTAAGGTTTCCCTTCAGCCTAGTATTGCTCCTATAGTGATCCTAAGGCTAAAGTCTTAATTTCTTGACTGCCTCCCCGACAACGGTGCCAAAATGACGAGGTAAAAATATGATTCCCAATTGTTTGGTGTCACTCTACACTCTATCACTCATTTGTCAACCCAGGGCTTATTTTGCTTACGAGGCACTCTTGTGCAATCTACACAGAAAAGAGAACTAGCTTACTGTAACTATGATTACGAAAGAAATGAGTCACAAAACCCTGATCCTTTCAGTCTTATGGCGGTATCTCGGAAAACTAAGCTCTCTGAAATATCATAAACTTAATCTTTGAATGTTCACTTGACTGGGATTTATGAGCACTGTGATTCTGTAGCAACTGTGCATATGTATAAAAAGAAATGTTAAAGTCTATAAAACTCAAAAATTACGATGCTGTAACAGTAAGGGTAAAGTACTTAATGATCCATGTCCTCAGCTCTGTGGATGATGCCAAAGCTTATTATGATGGTAGATTCTTTTACCTAGGCTTTGTTATACGTACCCAGATTTGTCTACACATACCTAGAGTTTAACCATAAGGTGTTCGGGTAACATTAGATTTGATCTTAGATGTTGGCTGAAATCTATTCACCCTAATAATCTTTAACTGTCATTATTCAGCAGATGTCCAGGGCCATTATGCAGCATATAACCATTGCCCAACAAACTATAAAATAAATCTCAGAAACTAGTAATGTGATCAGCATATATATATAACTATCATGCATGAGTTTAACCAACAGCAAAAGATATAATCAGCAAGGAAATAATACGGACTATACCTATGAGTGGGCCCTTGCTCACGGTACTCTCGTATTCACACTTCACTAATTACCAACAGGAAATGATCACGTACAACAGAAAATTTATATATATATATATATATATATATATATATATATATATATATATATATATATCAGAAATCTGGAAGTTTAAGACAGTATACGCTCAGCTGAATGTCTGATATGTATCACATACTAATCGTCTTTGCTCAACCGAGCAAACATATATATACAAAAATGCTTGGCTAAAAATAGCTCTGTGCAGAGCACCAATCCCCTAGATTCTAGAAAAAATTGTTAAAATAAACTGGTGCCTAATCCATCCACGTATCCACTGGCTGTTCATTTCTTGGATGCGTTGAGTAGACTGTTATGCATGTTCCTGTTTTAGATTTATCACGTGCAATGAAGTAAAGATGCTGAGCATCTTATTTACTACTCACGGTTATGTAGCCTCCACATTGATAACCATCAGCCCTGCCACTTGTCTATATGTAAGCTGCCCATTCAAAGCATGTCGTACTGTGTAGGTGATGATATGTATATGCAAAAAAATAGAATGTGGCTGTTGTGCTGGAAATATATCTTCTTAAAATATCCTCTTTATATATCTCCATAATTTGTCTTGCATCGATACACATCTCCGTATGATCTTGGAACCTTGAATTATGTAGCTAGAACCTGGAGCCTTGCATTATGTAGCCATAGTTAATGTTATTGAAAACCACACATATTTAATAATTCAAATATGTTCTAAAGTTCACTCTAATTCTAATTTATGAACTAAAATCAAGAAGATTATGTGGCAATAGTAATACCTGTGATAAAGGTGGAACTTTAAAAAGATAAGTATGTGGAAAACATAAAAGGAGGGCAACAATGCATGTGTATTTATAGGAGATAGGGAACAAAAAGATGCTAAAATGGGGGTTCATCAGTCGTCCCATCGCTGCAGCTCGTGGAGCTCTGCAAGGACGGCCGAGACCCTAAGTGCAAGTCGTGGTCTTTGAGAAGAGGCCATATCTCATGTTGTTGGTCGAAGGGGGGTTCTTGAGGAGGTCGCAGCCTATCTTGCAGCTTGTGGGGGCCATAGAGGAGGCCGTGCCAATCTTTGCCAGCGTGTGAGCCTTTGGTAGGGGTCGAGTTTAATGCTACAGGTCGCGGTTATCTTGAGGAGAAGTCGCGGCCCTCATATACCATCGTGGGTTCCAGATAGGGGAATTGCACACTTCAGCAGTTCGTGGCAGTGACAAAAAGAGGTTGTTTCAATAGAATACTGCAGCAAGTGGCTAAGGTTATCACAGGTCAGAAATATTAATAGATCAGAATTGTATTTGTTGTTTTTATTACTGTTATGACAGGTTGACAGAGATTGTCATCACCTGTAATAAATGTAATTTTAGTTTTGGGTATTAATGCAATAGAAACTCCAAATGTGTGCCAAAATATTGTGAACTTATGGTGAATCTGTCCCAAATAAGAGATTTGAAAACACTTATATACCAAAAACATGTCAGCATTTCCAGCAAAGGGTATTATAGTGAAACTGTTTGACAAAAGTTGTGTACCAACAAAACAGCAGTCAATAAATAAACTCAGAAAATCATATCAACAGCTAAGAGGGAATTCCACAGTGGTATTAGAGCATATTGTGAATTGTTTGACGAAAGTTCTGAATCAGATAAGCACTACAACACACCAGCAATAAACACAAATTATAACAGCAATAGACATAAAATCATATCAGCACTAAGAGGGGATATTACAGCGGTATCAGAGCTAGCGTTCCTGCCAACCTGTGTATTGCATGTTCTTTTGATGACTCCTGGGGAAGAGGACTATATCACATACAGCAGCAGAAGGCAGAGAGGGGTTGAAAGCCTATTTCATTCAGAGTCATAGTCAGAAGCAAAAGAAATCATGGGGGACATAAATGATCCATCAGAGAATAGCATTTTGAATATTTTGAATGACTCGGCAAAGGGGCAACAACAGACGGTTCAGCTGCTTACCCAGTTTATAACAAATCATCAAGGAAAGCAAAACAATGCAGGTAATAATGATTGAGGAGGGTCTAATGGCAGCCATGGTAACAATGGGAACCATGTTGAAGAGAGAAACACTCATGCCTCTACATGGAGTAACACTGGGACAATTAGTAGAGCGACTCCTAGACCTCTCCTACCTCATTTCATGGAGAGACAGCAAGTTACAAATTAGGGACAGCAAGGACAAGGGGAAGATTTTACTGATTACTTGAGGGAGTATCAAACAGCTGGTGAGGAATTTCATGCAGCCATGTCCTTACAGGATTTATGTACCATCAAGTACAGGAATATGCCAAGGGATTACAACAGAGGCCCACAGAGTTGGGAGTTTCAGCAGAAGGTTGGGAAAATATCTATCCCTTACTTTGATGGCTCTAGCAAATGCATTGCCAGAGCTTGCGTACGGAAGTTGGATACATATTTCCAACTCAACCACATGACGAAGACATAGGCCATCAAGTATGCTACTTTGCATTTGGATGGGGAGGCATGTTATCCCCGTTTTTTAGGGATAACTAGGAGATCATGTCTCGAGGCCCACAGGTCTTAGACATGGAGTACCGAGAGCAGGATTGACCTGAGCATCGCCCTAGACGGCCTATCCTTTTCTTCTTCCATCAGATTTGTCTTGTCAGCAGCAGCAGCGTCCATCACCATCAGCTTGGTCTTGTATCGGAAGAGGTTCTTGCTCCATGAGGTAATTGGTACAAGTATCATGGTATGTGTCACTTTGGATCATTGAAACTTTTAAATATATGCATCAAATTGCTTTTATCTCTAACAACTACTTGGATCTTACATTAGCCCACTTGACCATGCTTGGGGAGATTGACAGGGTGCCCTAGAAACCCTGTGCCCATAGGTCTTGGTTTGCAACTGGGAGAATTTCTGAAAAGCCATCGTCTGCTCAAATCATAACACCACTGTTTCATCTTATCTCCCGCTCATTTATCCCATTCCTCTTGTCCGGGCATTGGGTTGACCAATTTGTAGGATTGCACCTTATCTCGTGGGAAGAAGGGGCTAAAGGCCCAGAAGGTAAAAGCAGTTGGTAAAAGACAAAAGCCTAAAAAAGAAACCTCGAGATGCTTCGCCCAAGGATCCCCTAGAAGGCAATAAAAGGCCTTCAGCAAGAAACAAGAGAGACCCGGAAAATAACAAACAAGACCTAGTGAGAGGATAGGGGGTCTCATCACGAGCCAGCCTATTAGGTTCATGGGAAGCTAGCAGTATGACATTGCCACCATCTGGTTACCACGCCAAGGCAATGACCTTTGGTTGCATGGCCAAGGGAAAGGGGGTCTCATCACGAGCCAGCTTTTTCATCTCTGTGAAAGTACTTGTGGGTAGCACTGTCAGCTCTGGTCACCATGCCAAGGCAGTGTCCTCTGGTTAGCCCTTGAATAAAAAAAGAAAAAGAAGAAGAAAAAGAAAATAAAAGAATAAAGCAAGAAAAAGAACAAAGGCAAGAACGGGCTCGGAAAAAATGCATCCATGACAAGTACAGCTCGCCTTCTACAAAGGCACCCACAAATAACATTATGCATCCTTGGCCCTCACTGCACCCACATGTCTGGACATCCCCTAGCCACATCACCTCACTTACATGGCTTGGATGAAATCCTCCTAGAAACTTTCCTTTTCTTGTGGATACTAGCCCAATAGGACGTCTTGTCTTTTTCTCCAATCTTGTATTGCAGGTTTTTGTAATGTCTTTGAGCTATTGACTGATGTATTAGGGTTTTTATGCATATGTTTAATAATATTGATGATGAGATGTGATTAACATTACTATGATCCTGGAGACTGATGAGCCCATGGAGGGCGTAGCTTTTGATGTGCAAGACCATGCCCGACAGCCAGGTACCATTTGGACCGGTACACATTGGAGATGACCAGTTTGGACCTCCATGGGGCTGAAGAATCCACCAGATGGATGTTGAGACCCATCAAGGGGTAGAGACAGGATGGAGATGGATCAGGGCTTTTGCACCGAAGAGGAAGAGGACGTTCCATCAGAGGCACTCCGGCAGGACTAGACCTAGGGGGGAATGACCCCTTTTCAATGGAATGCCAGCCTTGGAAGGCTTGGGACGTCTCCATATTCACCATGATGTCATCCAGCTTCATGGATGCTTTTGGAGGCAGACTGGGCAGCAGTGGCACGTGTGGCATGTTGGACAGGCCCCTTGGGGGCTAACGTTTTGCTACTTGGTGTCTCATTTGCCCTAGAAAGGGCTAGCGCCTCCCTTGAAGGGGATTTTACTCTCATTTTTACTTGATTAGGGATTTTTACTTAGCATTTAATGTAAAAACAGTATGATTTTGACATTATGGCCTTGTCGACCTTTTTATGACCTAAAAAGTAAAATTAGGTCATTGATACACTATATATTGAGGGTTTTGACTCTCATTTTGATCATCGATTATCAATCACTCATAGTGAGGTCTGATTTTAGCGCCCTATTGGGGTTTTTGGTTGAACTAGTGATGCGCACTTGTTGAAGGAAGAGATTTTTTGGCATTTATGGTGTTTCTCTTGAAGGAAGGTGTTACAACTAGGGTTTGCATGGTTATTTCTTCATGAATTCTAAGTGTTTTTTCTACAAAAATTCTTATTGAATGGTTGTAGTTTAAATTTCTTGCATATTGCTTATAAATTTGGTAAATCAAAACCTTAGGGGACAAACGCACAAGTAGGTTGTTGTCTCATGTCCCCTGATAGAGAAGCTTTAAGCCATTGAAGAGGAAAGAAAGAGCCTAGCCATAGCTACACTCCTTTTTGCTTCTTCCTTTATGCTAGCCATACCTTTAGAAATCCAAGAGAGGGAGACGTCTTAGGCCTAGGTTATCTACACCTAGGGTCGTTTTTCCTTAGGGTTTGAAGAACGAGAATTGCTGCAACAACACTCTCCCTCTTTAAGCTCTCTCGTCTTCTTTTTGTGCTTTATCTGAGATAGTCGTTTGTCAAGAAGGAGGAGAGAGTGTGAGGCCTTGCTTTTGCAACACCGGAGTGAGCCTCTCTCCCCTAAGGTTCCGTCTTTGAGGCCTTGCTTTAGCAACACCTTGAAACCTTTCCCTCTAGTCCTTTGGAATCTCGTCCCCTTCAACTTGTGCGTCCTTCACTTTTTGAATCCATTTAACCCTAAGGCAATGATCTCTAGCCTCCAGCGTTGAAGTGAAATCAAATCCAAACACTCTCAAACTTCTTTTAAACTAAAACCCTAACTACACTAACCCTAACCTACTAACCCTAGAATGCTGACGTCACCCTTGGTTATTTCATCTTGATGCAGCAACGTTTCACTTTATAAGCAATTGAATGGTAGTTGAGGGCATTTATTAGATTGAACATTGATTGATTACATTTGATGCCACATCATTTTTGTATCTATTGACAAGTGACATATTCATCATTCCCATTTTGCAAACATTGACTTCGTCAATATTTACTTTTAAAAACTGCTTATATTGAATATCTGATTTATGAAGTACTAACCAAGATTGCACGTATTAGACTCCTTGTTGTGTTGTCTCAAGCAGGTGCTTACCTTTTCGTTGGTTATACTCTATTATTGGTTGTTTGGCCTGGACTATCTGATTGGTGGTAATCTGTGAGGGGGAAATTTGTCTTTATACTATCAGCCTTTGCCCTTTCAAAACCCCAGGTTACAGAGGATGTCTCCCTTGGGCCTAGCCTCCCTAAATAGAAAGAACCTCCCCATTGTGGTGACATTGGGTGGGGAAGGTTCCTGTTTCGCCAGTTTGACCTACTATCCTTTAGCCTCTCTCCCATCTACAAACTGTGAGATAACATTTTAGCATCGTTGTCGGGGAACACTGAGTCAAACCTTCCTCAGACGACAGTTTTTGGGTAAGCTTTGCCCCTATGGTTTCTATCTTTCAAGCTTACCTGGCGACTCCACTTTGGGTGTTTCCCCTTATCTTTTGATAGTTTCAAGAAAACTATATGGCGACTCCACTGATGACGAAGCCAACTATGACTTCACAATGGGATCCAGGGAACTACAAACCTTTGGACATGAGTAAAATGATGGGATATCCCAGACAAATGCCCCCCTTTTATAAAAATTTGCTCCCTAGATTCCCTGGCATCGATGGAGAAAGTCCCAATTATCACATGAGCAAATTCTGGGCTTTCTTTCAATACCACCCTGTCAATGATGAGGCTGAAGATTTGGTGATGAAACTCTTCTCTGCCTTTTTGCATGGAGAGGCTAGAAGATGGTATGATAATCTTCCAGCTGCCAGCATCACATCTATGGACCAATTTGAAGAAATCTTTCTTGCAAGGTGGGTTCTGAAAATGGAAGATATCCAATCATTGCAGAGAAGTCTTGAATGCATAAAACAGACAGAGGATGAGACCATCAGAGATTTCAGTTTTAGATTTCAAAAGTTGTTGTACCACATTCCTAAAAATTATCGCCCTAAAGGCAAGTATCTGATTTATCTCTATACCAATGGACTTCTGGGGCATTTAAGCTTCCTCCTAAATAAAAGGGGTCCAAAAACACTTGCAGAAGCTTACAACATGGCCATTCCAATCGAGAAAAATCTCTCCTCGTCCAGAACCAATAACCGTACCATGGACACTCTCAGCTTGATAAAACTAGTTTCCCTTGAAACCTTTGCTAAAGATCCACAAGAGAGAAGGGAACAAATTTTTGACCAGCAGAACGAGGACGTGATTAAGGAGCAAAAAGCTAAGCAAGATGATGAAGTACCAACCCGTGCTCCTCCCTATGATGAGGTCATCCAAGAACCTTTTTCTCCTGCACAGCAAAGTGAAGATGAGGTTAGTTGCTTTCCACTTCAGGATTTTGATGACACCTTATTCCTGGATTCAGAAAATGAAGGACAAGCGAAAGCTTTGAACGAAATGGATATTCCTTGCTATACAATCGAAAACAAAGAAGCAATCCATGAGGATGAAACAATAACACATGTTGAAAACACCAAACTCCTCGAAGCCCCTACACAAGAAGAAACAGTAAGTTTCCCTCCTCCCCTAGTTTTTGATGATGCTTTACTTTATGATGAAGGAAATGAGGAGTTCAAATGTTTCAAACCCTGCATGTTATGACACAGATAGTGACATTGTTGATAACATTGATGAGTTCATACATGTTGGGAGACGTAGGTGGGATATAGTTGGTTATGACCTGGATCCCATCTATGACACTAAGAGTCATTTCCAAGAGTTGCCCTTGCAATTATCACAGCAGATTACCTTTGACCAGTGGCAACAAGGAGATGAGATTTTTACTCGTACTTTTCAAAAAACCAAGGATGACCTAGCACCTTGTTTTCCTGATGATTTTCAGTCTTACCTTGAGATTTTTTTTTATTACCCTTCTGAGCACTTGCATTCTCTCCATGAAGATGATTACCAACCACCACTGTGCTCGGATTTTGATACAAGTAAGAACATTGTTTGCTTAAAGAAGGATTCTCATGACTTCTCACTCCAGCCACCTGTTATTACTTTACCTTGTTTATCCATTAAAGGTGTAGTTGGGAAGTATGTCTGTTATATAGAGTTTCCCCTTAGGAAAACCCTAGAGTCCAAGGGTTGGTCAAATATTACAAGCTTAAGTATATCTTCTCAGTTTTTCAACTATCCCTTGAGAATTTGCCAGTCGTCTAATAAATCCTTGTCAATCCCTTCCTAGACTTCACAGTATGAGAACGTCTTAGGTAGCCAGTGTGCCAACCTTTTGAGTCAGTGTTCTGAACCTTGGACTTTCCTTGACCCTTTCCTGAAGTGCATTGAGTACTTTCCTAAAAGATGGACTTGGCAGGATTTTATCCCTCCCACCCGCCTTCATGAGTTAGACTTTGAAATTTCCGATGATATGATATATATTCTTACTCATGACATTTTTGTGCTTGATTTGTCACTATTTTGGTTTATGATGAAGCACAAAGGCAGGTATCGTGGGACATTGTTGAATTGGCTACACTGGTGGTTTGACTACATCGAACATCCAACCAACAGGTAAGTAAAGGTAGGTACTTTGCTTTACATTCGCATATTGATTGTTTTATTTTAGTATATATATCTATGTATGTTGGGGTTGCATTACCGCCCCATTTTTGTTACTGATGCCCCTATCGAGATTGAGCAATTCTGCAGGTTATGCCAGAGATGATGAGGTTCTCATGCGCTCTACAGTGAGCACATGTCCCCAAGTTGGAACCAGATGTTATCCCCGTTTTTTAAGGATAACTAGGAGATCATGTCTCGAGGCCCACAAGTCCTAGACATGGAGTACCGAGAGCAGGATTGACCTGAGCATAGCCCTAGAGGGCCTATCCTTTTCCTCTTCCATCAGATTTGTCTTGTGAGCAGCAGCAACGTTCATCACCATCGGCTTGGTCTTGTATCAGAAGAGGTTCTTGCTCCATGAGGTAATTGGTCCAGGTATCATGGTATGTGTCACTTTTGATCATTGAAACTTTTAAATATATGCATCTAATTCCTTTTATCTCTAACAAATGCTTGGATCTTACATTAGCCCACTTGACATTGCTTGGGGAGATTGACAGGGTGCACTAGCAAGCCTGTGCCCATACGTCTTGGTTTGCCACTGGAAGAATTTATGAAAAGCCATCGTCCGCTCCCATCATAGCACCACTGTTTCATCTTATCTCCCGCTCATTTATCCCATTCCCCTTGTTCGGGCATTGGGTTGACCTATTTGTAGGATTGCACCTTATCTCGTGGGAAGAAGGGGCTTAAGGCCCAGAAGGTAAAAGCAACTGGTAAAAGACAAAAGCCTAAAAATGAAACCTCGACATGCTTCGCCCAGGGATCCCCGAGAAGGCAATAAAAGGCCTCTCAGCAAGAAACAAGAAGGACTCAGAAAATAACAAACAAGACCTAGTCAGAGGGTAGGGAGTCTCATCACGAGCCAGCCTATTAGGTTCATGGGTACCTAGCAGTATGACATTGCCACCAGCTGGTTACCACGGGCAGTGAGCTTTGGTTGCATGGCCAAGGGAAAGGGGGTCTCATCATGAGCCAGCCTTTTCATCTCTGTGAAAGTACTTGTGGGTAACACTGTCAGCTCTAGTCACCATGCCAAGGCAGTGTCCTCTGGTTAGCCCTTGAATAAAAAAAGAAAAAGAAGAAGAAAAGGCAAATAAAAGAATAAAGCAAGAAAAAGAATAAAGGTAAGAACGGGCTTGGAAAAAATGCATCCATGATAGGTATAGCTCGCCTTCTACAAAGGCACCCACAGATAACATTATGCATCCTTGGCCCTCACTGCACCCACATGTCTGAACATCCCCTAGCCACATCACCTCACTTACAAGGCTTGGATGAAGTCCTCCTTGAAACGTTCATTTTCTTGTGGATACTTGCCCAATAGGACGTCTTGTCTTTTTCTCCAATCTTGTATTACAGGTTTTCGTAATGTCTTTGAGCTATTGACTAATGTATTAGGGTTTTTATGCATATGTTTAGTAATATTGATGATGAGATGCGATTAACATTGCTATGATCCTGGTGACTAATGAGCCCAGGGAGGGCATAGCTTTTGATGTGCAGTACCATGCCCGATGGACAGGTACCATTTGGACCGGTACACATGGGGAGATGACCAGTTCGGACCTCCATGGGGCTCAAGAGCCCACCAGATGGATGATGAGACCCATCAAGGGGTAGAGACGGGAAGGAGATGGATCAGGGCTTTTGCACCGAAGAGGAAGAGGACGTTCCATCAGAGGCACTCCGACAGGACTAGACCTGGGGGGAATGACCCCTTTTCAGTGGAATGCCAGCCTTGGAAGGCTTGGGACGTCTCCATATTCACCATGACGTAATCCAGCTTCATGGATGCTTTTGGAGGCAGACTGGGCAGCAGTGGCACGTGTGGCATGTTGGTGAGGCCCCTGGGGTGCTAACGTTTTTCTCCTTGGTGTCTCATTTGCCCTAGAAAGGGCTAGCGCCTCCCTTGAAGGGGATTTTACTCTCATTTTTACTTGATTAGGGATTTTTACTTAGCATTTAATGTAAAAACAGTATGATTTTGATATTATGGCCTTGTCGACCTTTTTATGACCTAAAAAGTAAAATTAGGTCATTGACACACTATATATTGAGGGTTTTGACTCTCATTTTGATCATCAATTATCACTCACTCATAGTGAGGTCTGATTTTAGCGCCCAATTGGGGTTTTTGGCTGAACTAGTGATGCGCACTTGTTGAAGGAAGAGATTTTTTGGCATTTATGGTGTTTCTCTTGAAGGAAGGTGTTACAACTAGGGTTTGCATGGTTATTTCTTCATGAATTGTAAGTGTTTTTTCTGCAAAAGTTCTTATTGAATGGTTGTAATTTAAATTTCTTGCATATTGCTTATAAATTTGTTGAATCAAAACCTTAGGGGACAAACACACAAGTAGGTCGTTGTCTCATGTCCCCTGATAGAGAAGCTGTAAGCCATTGAAGAGGAAAGAGAAAGCCTAGCCATAGCTACACTCCTTTTTCCTTCTTCCTTTATGCTAGACGTACCTTTAGAAATCCAAGAGAGAGAGACATCCTAGGCCTAGGTTATCTACACCTAGGGTCGTTTTTCCATAGGGTTTGAAGAAAGAACCTTGCCACAGCAACACTCTCCCTCTTCTAGCTCTCTCGTCTTGTTTTTGTGCTTTAACTAAGCTAGTCGTTTGCCAGGAAGGAGGAGAGAGCACGAGGCCTTGCTTTTGCAACACCGGAGTGAGCCTCTCTCCCCTATGGTTCCGTCTTTGAGGCCCTACTTTAGCAGCACCTTGAAACCTTTCCCTCTACTCCTATGGAATCTCGCCCCCTTCAACTTGTGCGTCCTTCACTTTCTAACTCCATTTAACCCTAAGGCACTGATCTCTAAACTCCAGTGTTGAAGTGAAATCAAATCCAAACACTCTCAAACTTCTTTTAAACTGAAACCCTAACTACACTAACCCTAACCTACTAGTCCTAGAATGTTGACGTCACCCTTGGTTATTTCATCTTGATGCAGCAACGTTTCACTTTATAAGCAATTGAATGGTAGTTAAGGGAATTTATTAGATTGAGCATTGATTGATTACATTGGATGCCATATCATTTTTGTATCTATTGACAAGTGACATATTCATCATTGCCATTTTGCAAACATTGACTTCGTCAATATTTACTTTTAAAAACTGCTTATATTGAATATTTGATTTATGAAGTACTAACCAAGATTGCATGTATTAGTCTCCTTGTTTTTAATGTTTATGCCATTATTATAGTTCTTTGCATTTCAATAGATAAGAGCATCATAAGAAGAAGATCACTGAGAAATACACATTCACAACAGACACAGCATTTATCCTGGGAAATCCTCTGGGGAAGAAAACCCAGCAAAACTTCCTTACCATAAATAGCTTAAACAATGTTCAAGATATAACTCAAACCAATACAGAAAGTCCTCCCCAAGAGATGCACCACTCTTTTCCCTCTCTCCTTTGCCGGTAACAGATCAGAACTTGTCTCTCAAACTGAGCAAGTGAGTTGTGTGTTTGAAGTGAGGAGCTAGCCTCTTATTTATACAAGACTAGCACGTGTGAAGGGTCACAACTGGCAGGGCCGACCTCTCACTCTGGGTGGATAAACCTACCTTTAATTAATTCTGGGTCTTCCATAATAACTGTTGGGGCCGACTTCTTATTCTGCCCTTTATAATTGTCCGATGACCAATCCGCAAAAGGGGATTTGGTCCTTATACAATTATCGACATGATTAATCCACAATGGGGATTAATCCAATAACAATAATAATAATAATGACATGATTAATCCGCAATGGGGATTTAATCCAATAATAATAAGAATGCTCTCCGCAATTACATTATTTCAACACTCCCCCTTAACAAGAAGGGTATTCTTCTTCAGCATCAGGCAAGAGAGGTCTACATCATCAATGGCATCTTGGAGGACAGTATCATCAATATCATCTTGAAACATTGGCTAGCACATTTACGAGTCATCGAAAGTTTTCTTCATCAGCAGCATCATCATTCTCGAAAGAATGCTATCATCATCTGCATCAAATATGTATCAGTAAAAATGATACCTCATCACAGGACTACGCTGGCACATCACAGTACTACACTAGCTCAGTGTCAGTCACATCTTGCTTTACGTCTAACAACTAGGTCAGAATCAAGTAATATCATCATCTCGCTTTACGTCTAACAACTAGGTCAGAAGCGAGGAATCACAGCCTCATGCTTTACGTCTAACAACTAGGTCAGAAGCATGACTCATCTTGCTTTACGTCTAACAACGATGTCAGAAGCAAGGAACACATCAACATCTCGCTTTACGTCTAACAACGAGGTCAGAAGCGAGGAATCATCTTGCTTTACGTCTAACAACTAGGTCAGAAGCAAGGAATCAGCAGCGTCATGCTTTACGTCTAACCACTAGGTCAGAAGCATAACTCATCTTGCTTTACGTCTAACAACGACGTCAGAAGCAAGGATCACACAGCGTCATGTTTTACGTCTAACAGCGAGGTCAGAAGCATGACTCATCTTACTTTACGTTTAACAGCGAAGTCAGAAGCAAGGATAACACGGCGTCATGCTTTACGTCTAACAGCGAGGTCAGAAGCATGACTC
>ML802442.1:195645-223858 GCA_009831015.1 Picea engelmannii
TTTGCATGTGTAATTCATAATTTAAATTTTGATATATATATATATATATATATATATATATATATAACGTGTCCTCCGTGTCCTATTTCCGGGGGTCGTCGTGCCCGTGTCGGATACTCGTATTTCCGTGTCCTCCGTGTCCCCGTGTCAGGTGACTTAGATTATTGGTTGTTTAGCCGGGACTATCTGATTGGCGATAATCTGTGAGGGGGGAATTTGTCTTTGTACTATTAGCCTTTGCCCTTTCAAAACCCCAGGTTACCGGGGACGTCTCCCTTGGGCCTAGCCTCCCTAAAATAGAAAGAGCCTCCCCATTGTGGTGACATTGGGTGGGGAAGGTTCCTGTTTCGCCAGTTTGACCTACTATCCTTTAGCCTCTCTCCCATCTACAAACTGTGCGATAACAAGGCCCACTAGTGGTGGTACCATTGGCTAGTTACATCAGGCCATGCTAGGCTAGCATTACCCCATATCTGGACTTCACACAAAGGCTTATGGACCGGTTTGATAAGAAGGATCCAGAGTTGCACTTCAAGGAGCTAGCATAGCTTAGGTAGAGTGGAATGGCATATGCTTATATTTTCGAGTTTCAGAGGATCCCAGTCATGGTAACAGATGTGTCTGAGCATAGGTTGATTGTGCTTTTCACAGAAGGACTATCAAACCCTCTACGTGGTTGGGTTAAGGCCTTCAAACCAGAATCTTTGAAGGATGCCATCATTACAACACGAGACATAGAGTACACAGTCCCAAAGAATAAAGCTCCTTCTAAACTTTTCATTCCCCAAGAAAACAAAGACAAGAAACCCTTCCAAAACGAGTGGTCGGGAGAGACAGATAGGATGATGGGACTAGGAAAGAATTGAGAAGGAACAAACTTTGTTTCAGTTGTAAGGGGCCTTGGGAATCGGGTCACAGGTGCATGGGCAAGGGTAAGGTGCATTACATAGAGGTGCTTTCAAATACTAAGGGGGAGGAAGAGGCAGGACAAGCTCAGAGAAGAGAGCATAATAGTACAGATGAGGAACAGCCACATGTGGAGGTTGAGGGTGGGACTATTACCACTCTATCAGGGGTTCCTCGATTTCACACTTAGGATCCGTGGAGTATTACGAGGACAGTGTGTCACAGTTTTGATTGACGGTGGGGCAACCCACAACTTTATTGACTCAGCTTTGGTGTCTAGGAGGAGCATTCCTACAGAGGACTTTGAAGGGTTGGATGTAGTAGCAGCCGATGGGCAGAGTATGACTTGCACACAAAAGGTTTCGCGGCTAGATATGAGGTTGGGAAACTACACTATGACAGATGACTTTTATGTAGTTGAATTGGTAGACACTAATGTCGTCTTGGTTGTTCAATGGATTACTTCCCTGGGGAAACATTCTTTGAACTACCAAACAATGGAGTTAGAATTCAAGACAACGGATGGTAAGAGGGTGGTTCTAAAGGGCATGGCCAATGGCGCTCCTAAGGTTGTTTCAGCCAAGTGGATGGAGGGCATATTCAGGAGCAGGTATGTAGCTTGCACAACAGAATGTATGATTACATCCAAGAAGTCTTCAGATAGTAGTCTACCTTATCATGGAGATATAGAGTCTTTGTTGAGCAAACATGACCAGGTTTTTGAAAAGATTCCTCCAGGGAGACCTCCTGACAAAGGTTTCAAGCATACCATTGAGATTGGATTACCCAAGATTGAAGAGTTGATAGATGAACTTCATGGTGCAGTTTACCACTCTAAGATTGACTTGTGTTCGGGGTACCATCAAATCAGGATGAGAGATAAGGATGTGTATAAGACGGCTTTCAGGTGTCACTATGGGCATCATGAGTTTTTGGTCATGCCATTTGAGTTGACTAATGTCCTTGCTACCTTCCAGCCATGTATGACTCAAGTATTCATTCTACAATTGAGGAAAATTGTTTGGGTTTTCTTTGATGACATCTTGATCTACAGTAGGACATGGAAGGACCACTTGAAGCACATAGATGAGGTGCTTTGCATACTTGAGCAGCGTTCGTTTTACACCAAAGTATCAAAATGTGAGTATGGTGTGACTGAAATTCTGTGTTTGGTGTATAAGATCAGTGCTCAAAGGGTTAGTGTTGATGAGGAGAAGATCAAGGCAATCCAGGATTGGCTTAGACCAAGGAATTGGTCACATTTAAGAGGGTTTATGGGATCATATGAAGCATCTGTTTGGGTTGAGATTATTTATAGAGTGAAGAAGTTTGACAATTTCTTGATTGTTTTTGAAAAAAGTCCTTCAAGGTCTCTCTTGACTACAATGAATGATAAAGAGGAAGCAATGGTGTTTCTGATTGAATATGTTAATGCAAAGAAGGATGTGCAAGACCAAGGGAAGTTTGTGGTCAAAACGGTTCATAACAGCCTCAAGTTCTTCCTTTATCAGAAGGATTTGAATGATAGACAGCAAAAATGGGTAAGTAAACTTCAAGCCTATGACTTTGGTATTGAGTATGTGAAAGGAAGAAACAAGGTGGTGGCTGATGCACTCCCTAGGAAGCCTTATTTTTCCTCATTTCTAATATGTTTGCTGATTGGAGGGTTGTTCTAATAGAGGAGTATGCTAAGGATAACTTGTAGTTGCTTGAGGACAAGCAATCTCAGCAAGGCAGGACTGTAATGTCTATTTCCGAGTGATCACTCCAGGAGACTACTTAGTAGCCTATTTAATTCTCATAGGCTATCGTCGGTGAAAAAAAGGAATTAATTATTTTAATTATTCAATGTCACTTGGGCGAAAAGTAAAATTAAAGGTGATATTGAGTAATTAAATAAAAAGGGTGTTATTAAGTGACTTAAGGAGAAAACATTAGAGATATATTAAAAAGTCACTTTATAAATTTTAATTGAGAGTAAAAAGGCAAAAAGGGGACAAAAGAGAGATTGGAGCTTGTTGTCGTCCTTATACACACTTGCAGACGTGAGCTAAGTCCCGCTCACTTAGTGTGTCCTCAGAGGCACAATGCCTAGGTTCAAAGTCCACGCTGTCACTTTGACTTGAACCTCTTCCATCTAGGCTAACTCCTAGGGAAGCCAACGGGGGTAGACCCTAGTTACTAGATGAGATTAAGAGTTTTAATGTTCTAGGAGTTGGTTTTAATTGGTTAAAAGGTCAGGGGGAATTTAGCCTAAGATGTCAATCAGCAAATGCAAGATGCAACTATCTAAGTATGAGAGTCAGACCTTTTCCTAGGGTAACTAAGACTAGTGCCTAAGATTGGGCAATGGGATCAACTAAGTTAAGTGGGTGTTCGTTATAAGGTAATTACAAGTTACCAAGTATTACTAAATTACAACAAGATAGATACAACTAGACACAGAATGGATCAGATGCACAGATTAAGACTAGATACAAGATATACAATATGCTAACAAGTTTACTCGCATGTGCAGGAATTAAAGATACTCAAGATAAAGCAACCATCAACACATGAAGCCAAGCATGCTCACAACAGATAGAGTTCTGTTGGACTGCTTTTCAATGGCCAAGAGACGCAAATCACTCAAGACCCAATCAAGAGAATGCCTCCAGGTGGATGCGCACTTTTTGAAGGATCACATGACGAGTACAAGAATTAAGGATAGATAAAAACGTGGAAAGCCAAATATTCCAGATGAAAAATGTAACCACTTAGATATTACTTCTACAACACATCAAAGATAGCTTGCATATGAATGTAGATTGAAAGACAGTGAGACAAGTGAGCTTGCAAGTGTGTAACTGTATTGCTGATGTTGTAGATTGAAAATTAAGTTAAGTGATTAAGTGTGAGATTAATTTTAGCCCTATCTAGGTGTCAACCCAAAACTCTTCTCCCCCTATTACCAAGTGGTTGTTGGATGCTCAAGAAGTGAGGCAACGAGGCCTACCCTAGCTTCACAGGTCAACCCTAAGGCCGAGTACTCTAGAAAACTTTCCGTGGCTTTCCTCAAAACCCCAGTTTTTAAGTGGCGAAGATGGCGAGTTATGGTGTCCTATTAAGTCTAATTAATAAATTTTAGACCTATGAGCTAAATATTGCGAAGTGTGATTGAGTGTTTGTAGCTTGCTCAACAAAGGATTGCCAAAAAACTGAAACTGAAAGATAAGAAGGTTGATGCCTTTAAACAAATGTATTGCAAGTTAAAATTTAGTTTCCGGAAAAGGCCTTGGGGACCCAAACCAGAATTAACGATTGAGTTCTTAGTTTATTAGATTGCACAAGTGAAGTGTGAGAACTGAAAGTAACTTGCGGAATTGTAAAAGATGACTTTATTCCTTTATGAAACCAGTGTTAGCATGCGCATGTGTAATATAAAGATTAGATAAACTGAAACTTGCATGCAACGGAAAATAAAGATCTAATCTAAGCCACCACGGGCTCTAAGCTAGCATGTGTTATGAGATCTACTCTAGATTATTTTAAGTTAAGCATGCATGTAGAAATCACGACTAATCTAGCTAAACTTGCAAGGAAAGACAGAAAAGAAAACTAATCTAAACTTGCAAAGTAAATACTAAAGGAAAGGAAAGCAAGTCGCTTGGGTACAACTCCTTTGGGATTGCATTTACAATATTTTAGAGAGGAAAGAAAGATGAGAAACTATTACCGATGTGAGAGGAGTTGTTCTAAGGGTGTGTTGTGTATGAAAATTGGGCAGCATGCCCTCTTGTCCTGGTAAGAACCTGCAAAAATCAGCAAGCTATTGCTTGCTGATTTGAGCTGCAACACACTCAAAAAGTGACCTATCTAAACATGTTAGCTACTAAAATCAAGAATGAGAGAAGGTGAATAATATCAGAAACAATTTGGAGTGTAAGTGAGAAGTAAGGGTAAATCCGTGCTTGGACTTGTTCCAATATCCTCTCCTTGAAATGTCCTGCAAGGCTTAAACAGAATGTGTGACGAAAATAGATAATGATGGCATATATTAATAATTAAAACTAATTTCAATCATTAGTACATGCAGATCAAATAAGCTAGCAATTATACAATCACTAAACTTAGTTAAGTAAACTAATTTACCCAACAATCTACCTATAATCACACAAATATTCAAAACCAAATGATTTCACCTCATATGCATATAACAAGCCCAGACAAATCTTAAGATCCATGTATCCTCCAAAGCATTTCATTTTATTATCCAAATGGAAGAAGTTGTAGCAACTAATTGCTACAAGTTCTTCAAGAGCCACACCAATGAAGAAAAAGTGACAATAATGATGAGAGAGGAAGAGAATAAGATGGTGAGAAAATATTAGCATAACAATGCAATAATGAAAGGTGAGTAAAGAGTGAGGAAGAGGTTTCTTAAATAGCAAAAGAAACCAACGAGACCCCCCTCAGATCATTGACAAATGTCAAGATCTAAATTCATGAGGAAACTCAAACCAATGAAAGAGTGAGCTTTTAGGGCGAGGGGAAATGGTAAGTAAAAGATTTGGATGGGTGAGAAAGCAAGGGAAAGGATGCGTACTTGGCAAGTGAGGGAGGCGTATTAGGCATGAGGAGGCCCACGTACCAATTAAAGGAGAGTTGCATGCTTTGAAGAGAGATGTTTCCATCTCTTCATGAGCTTTCTCCACTTTTTAATAAAAGAAAGCGTGAGTTAGGAAAGGAAGGGACGTAAGGTGAGTGTGGGAGTGTCTTGGAACATTCCTTAAAAGTGAGTGATTGGTGGAGAGGGGACCCACTAATTAATTAAGTGAGTTATTAACTTTAAGTGGGAGAAGAGGGACGTATTCCTCATATGGGAATAAATTAAAAGTTAAGTAAAAATTAAATGGGGGTTTAAAAGGTAGGTAAAGGGTTAGGATAGGTAGGGGTAGTTTAAGTGGGGCCCTCTCAACATTATTTTCACCTTTACTTCATTTAATTTGGTCCATTATTACAAAATTTACATTTTCCCATGTTCTGGGTTTGGCAATTAAAACCGTCATTTTCCGAAAAACTCCTAAAGTGGACAAACAACCTAGCAAAACTTGTCCGACTGAGTTGAAACTTGGTCCACGGGTGTAGGGGGTCTCATTAGCTTTCTTTTAAGTACAAATACCCCTATCAAAGATCCTGGGACCTAAGTTTTACATTAAATACCCAAATTTAATTAATTAATTAATTAATTCGGAACTTAAAAAAAAACCTAGCTATACTTGACGGAATTTCGTGAAATTTCGCGTGCTATCTTACATGGTCATTTAAAACATTCATAAACACTAGCTACCTAGGAATGATTTCATTAGAACGCCTTTCACCACTTTGGAGGATTTATTGGGTGGGAGTGAAAAACTCGAGAGATTAACCCGGCTGGTTAGGCCACATTAACCTCCTGAGGATAAAAAACACTCAGCAAAAGGAACTCTCCTAATGAAGAAACCCTAAGGCAACTGACCTAACATGATCCATGTAGACCTATTACATTATAAACCCACGCAGGGGTGCGGTAATCCCGCTTACAAAACTATGTGTTGGAGCAAAAAATGCCCTGTAGAACCAATTAGTCTTCGACAAGTTTGCATCTGTTGATGCATATCTTCATGGTATATGGAGTTGACCCCCTAGTTGAAGAGGCGGTCAACAGAGCTCATTCTCTCATTATGCATGATCATTTTATCAAAATCATTTTGAAGAGTTCTTGAAGCTTCTTTGGCTCTCGGACTGGAAACCCTTGGGAAGATTGGGTTCGGTGGTGAAACTATCCACCCTAACTGACTTAGAAAGAGAAATCACTTAGATCTTTCATTTGGATTTCACTTGTGAGAAGGAAGACACACCATTTTGTTAGATCGAGGGCTTCTGCAGAGTTTTGTGGTGTTTGTGGAGACCATTCCTCATCTTCAGTTCGTGACAGCCTGAGAGGAGACCGTACCACTTGTTCATCAGTAGATTTGTGCTATTTTGGGAAGGTTGTACCCTCCATCACCAAATCTGGAGGTTCTTTGAGAGGGGGTGTACTATTTATGCAGATCTTGGGGTTTCATCAGTTCATCCCATCCATTTGCAGATTGGTAAGGGTTCGTGGGGGTCTCTAGAGAGGGCGCACCCATTACTATCAGATCATGGGCTTAGGAGAAGAGCCGTTCCATCACTGCAGCTCGTGTAGCTCTGGAAGGAGGGACAAGACCCTAAGTGCAGGTTGTGGTCTTTGAGAATAGGCCATATCTCATATTGCTGGTCGAAGGAGGGTTCTTGAGGAGGTCGCAGCCTATCTCGCAGCTCGTGGGGGCCATAGAGGAGGCCATGCCAATCTTTCCCAGCGTCTGACACTTTGGGAGGGGCCGAGTTTAATGCTACAGGTCGTGGTTACTTTGAGGAGAAGTCGCAGCCCTCATATACAGTCGTGGGTTCCAGATAGGGGAATATAACCCTTTAGCAGTTTGTGGCAGTGACAAAAAGAGGCTGTTTCAATAGAAGACTGCAGCAAGTGGCTAAGGTTATCACAGGTCAGAAATATTAATAGATCAGAATTGTATTTGTTGTTTTTATTACTGTTATGACAGGTTGACAGAGATTGTCATCACCTGTAATAAATGTAATAGCAGTTTTTGGTATTAATGCAATAGAAACTCCAATTGTGTGCCAAAATATTGTGAGCTTATAGTGAATAAGAGATTTGAAAACACTTAAACACCAAAAACATATCAGCATTTCCAACAAGGGGTATTACAGTGAAACTGTTTAACAAAAGTTGTGTACAAAATAAGCACTTAAACAAAACAGCAGTCAACAAATAAACTCAGAAAATCATATCAGCAGCTAAGAGGGAATTCCACAGTGGTATTAGAGCATGTTGTGAACCGTTTGACAAAAGTTATGAATCAGATAAGCACTACAACACACGAGCAATAATCACAAATTATAACAGCAGTAGACATAAAATCACATCAGCAGTAAGAGGGGACATTACAGTATTACATACCTTGCCGAAATTCTTCTGAGCTTGCTCGATTGTAACTGTTGGCATTTTCCCATTTCTCATCATGTTTACAGCTTTGGCACTCAGACGCCATTGACGACAAGTCTCCAGCGCCAGATACGGACAAATAGCACTGTTGAAATGATTAAAATGATTTGGAATCATAGATGATATCAATATTAAGTTATTAACAAGTCAGGAAAACTGACAGCAACCTATCTGTGATTTATTTGATTTGTGATTTCCTCAACACATGATTTAGCAATGCTAAGAAACAAATGACCGTTTAAAACTAAATCTTCAAATTGCATAAT
Organism: Picea engelmannii; assembly: GCA_009831015.1. NCBI lineage: Eukaryota > Viridiplantae > Streptophyta > Pinopsida > Pinales > Pinaceae > Picea > Picea engelmannii. The sequence continues at coordinate 203,887 of ML802442.1, forward strand.
GTTTATTGAAAGTCCACTATATCAAAATGAAATAATTCCAACTTTGCATTATAAAACTCCATTAAATAAGTTCAAGAACCTCAAAACACAACGTTTTAGCTAATACAAATTTCAGTCAATCCAAACCTTGGAGGTAATATACATTAGCCGTAGGCTAAAGATTCTACGAAATGAAGATTTTTTTCGGGGATATTTGCCCGAAATCAGGCGAGAAATTGTTGGATTCGTAGATTTAAGTGATTATTTCTGTAAAATCTGAGTGCCCTGGGAGTTTTTCAGTCTGCTGAATCCATTTCTGCATTCAGAAATGGATTCTGAACAACAAAAAGTAGTGATTCGTGTAAATTTATATCACCGGATTCCGGCTAAAAAAGCCATTTTGTAGAACAGCTAGCCAACGCCTATATATTATATATAGCACCAAACAAATTCAACCAAGGTTTCCATTTGAATCGTTTCTGTTTGTCTTTGTTCAAAGACTAGACTTTCAAAGACTAGACTTAGTAAGGACTTTACAATCTGATGCAAGTTTACAAATAAAAATAAAATCATCAGTTTGCATAAAGTCTATAAAAGATACAATGGCTCAGAATAAGCAAAATTTAGTCCTATGGCATAATTCAAGAAAGAAGTGCAAATATTTCAAAATTTGAGAAATTTCAGCTAATAAAAGTCTCAGCCAAGTCAAACTTTTGATAAATGGTACTTATTGCCTTACAAGTAAAGGATTTAGTATAAGTACATCCTGCTGAAATAAAGAAACCAACAGGTTGACAGATATGATCAGGAAATGCAAATTTAGCACCCACCTGACACCATATCCAATTAGGCAAGCAAAATGATGTGTACTAAAGCATTGAGCTGTATCAGCAACGATCGATGCCGACATACGCAAGCCATTTTGAATGAGGTGTTGATGAACAGCTCCAACTGCCAAAAGAATAGGAATTGCTGGCCTAGTTGGTTCCTGCCAAGTCAAAGTTGGTTAAAATACATTCAAAATACAATAAGTTTTCAAATTTCTTGGCAAACTGGTTGGATCCTGACAAGGAAATACTCTGCCATAATACCTTAGATTTCACAATAAGGACCGGTTATGGCATGAACACAGTGGCAAGACAAGCAAAATACAATGGTCTACTCATCAAAACCTACATAATTATTAACAAGTCAAAATCTGAAATTACAGATTAAGCACTGCAAAATATAGTTAGCATCCCCAGCTACATTGCACCAAAAAGATACAACTTCAACAGTGAATGAATGAGAGAGAAAAATTGTATTTTTTATACATCACTGTAAACAGGGCATGGCACAAGCAAAAGCCCGAATCAAAGTGAACTGTCAAAGGTATCTGATTTGTAAACTTAGTTGTACATATCAAATAAAAACAAAAGAAAAGATAACTGAGAGCCCAAAGGCTGTGTAAAGATCCATAACAATCAATGAACCATACATAATTGTATAAGTAAACATTGCAACTTATTGGATACAGTGTCACAAATTTGTCTCCCCGCACCTTCCAAACACGACTTCATGTATTTAAGACAAGCATGCACTGCCGCAAACTCCAATTATAAAGAGAGATTTATAATGTGCCGTGAACATTGGGATACCTCAAGTGAGGGGATAAAGCTTGCCCAACAACAAACCTCCCCTATGGCACCATTTTAAAATGGGCACATTTATGACACCATTCTATATTGGACACTCATACAGCGTCATTATTTTAATGAACACTCATAGAGTGCCATTCATGATTTTTATATTTTCACCCAATAAAAGTTTACCATCACCACTTCTAAGACCAGAACAAATATTTATGATGATACAATAAGAGTAATTATATACATACCTTGAAATTATATAAAATTTACAATACAGTTTCCACTTGTCAATGCTTCTGCTGGAACCCTTCTTAACTGATGCAATAATTTAGCACCCCCTCCCCCAAAATAACCCGAACCATTATAATAGATGCAATAAAGTTTGTTGTGTAAATGTGCCCTGTTACAACAAAATCTAGCACCCCTAAATGATGTAAAGTCCCAAGCATCAAGGGGCTAGTCTTGTGGAACTCAAGAAGGCTACCCACTGTCACCATGGTAGCTCTTCCTCTCACCTTTTGTTTCCTCTTCTCCAACTCAAGGGAGGCTTCCCTAAAAAGTAGTGTTACCACACAATCTATCACCCAAAAATGTAAAGTCCAAGCACCTAGGCGAAGACTTATGTAACTAAGAGGTTGGCCACTGTCACCTCACCAACTCTCTTCTACACTTTAGACAAGGATGGACCTAAGTCAAAGGGGACTTCCCTATGGGTTACTAGGCTCACTTTGTGTAGTATGGAATGGGAGTAAGCAAAGCTTAGCAACTTCCGAATAAAACAAGAAAGAAAGGATTATTGTTTGTATGGGGGCGATGGATGAAAGGGAATGACCAATGCCTTATTGTGTGGGCTATGGAGGTTGTTGCCGTCCTAATACACACTTGCAAACATGGAAAAGTCTCAATCCACTTAGTGTGTCCTTGGAGACACAATGCCCAAGTCCAAACCCACTTGTCACCTCGATTTGGACTTCTTCCATCTAGGCTTACTCCTAGGGAAGCCAAGGGGGGTAGACCCTAGTTACTATGTGAATTATTAAATCAATTCTAGGAGTTAATTTTATTTTATTAAAGGTAAGGGGGAGCTAGCCTATATGACAGGCAGCAATGCAATGCACACCCTTAATGAAAATCAGCCCTTTCCCTAAGGTCAACTAAGACTAGTGCCTAAAGGTTGGGCAAGGGGTCAACTAAAGTTACAACAAATTAAGAAAATATCTAAATACAAATAAAGAATAACTTTACAAATATAAATGAAATATGATTACAACAATTACCCAAAGATAAAGAGTAAGACTATAATACAGATCTGAACTCAAACTTAAATAAAGATACACAGATCTAAACTCAAAACAATCTGATCATTAAACAATCAATCAAACTGTAGAAACAGAAAGGTAAACTCAATATACAGTTTTGATCCAATAGTTGTCAATACTGAAACACAAATCTAGATAGATCAAACAGTATTGAAATCAAAAGAAGGTTCAAATCTGAATGTGGTTAATAGATAGCTTACCTTATCCTTAAACCTTACCTCTGAAGAAATCACAGCCACCATAAGAGATGCAGAACCATTTGTAATTATGCTCAGGCAAAGTCCAGGTCATAGATCCACCATATAGGTTGGATCTCTTGCCAAGAGATGAAGAAACTTTCTTGCCACCAAAACAATAGGGCCACAAAGACTTCCCACTGTCAAACCCTCACACAAAGAATAGGTAAAGAACACAAACCCTCACACAGCATTTTGTGCGAACAAAACCCTCACTGAAGAAAACCAAAGGCAAGAAAGGAGGTCACAATTTGGATGGAACAGTAGACACCTCACAGTAGAAGAGAGGGACACACTCTAGATCACATCACAACAGTGATTTGAAGGGGCCGCAGCACAGTCAGCCCACACGGCTGTGGATAGGACAAGTCACACTCCACACAGCAGCAAATTAGAGGAGACCGCACCTCAAACAACAGCAGAAGTAGAGGCTGCACCTTAGACAGCTCACATAGCAGATGGAGAGAGGGTTGTATCAACCAGCCACACACAGCAGTAGGAGAGGGCCTCACTCCACACAGGCTTACCACAGCAAAACAAGAAGGGTCGCACCCTATAGGCTCACCACAGCAGAATAAGAGAGGCTGCATTGCAGTCAGCAATCCTACAGCAATAGAAGGAGGGTCGTACTCACCTCACAGTCCCCACAAGGAGCCGCAGCACTACATACAACCTCTGCAACAGCAAATAGAAGAGGCCACAGCAAGGAGATAGAACCGTAGACTTTAGGAGCACAAGATAACAAGTGTGTAATGTGAGGGGTAGGGGGTTCAATTTATAGTTTAGGCTAGGGTAATAAAACTATAAATTAAATTAAAAATAATTAATATAACATGTTTAAATTAAATCATTTAAACATGATATAATAAACATTTAATTTAAACTTTAATTAACCCTTTAAAACAAAACAACATAAAACCCCAAAACACACAAGCAAGGGTAGGAGAGGGTTAAGGAGGGCTTACAAGGTGGCAATACTCGTTCATTCATTTTCATGGTGATCTTATTACTTTATCATCATTGCATATGGGACTTATCCCTCATGTGGTCATGTCCTTCTTTAAGGAAGGTCATACACCAACAAAATACTTGATCGAGAACCAAGTAGCCCTAGAACTTTTTCTGGGGTCTTATCCACCAAGGTCCAAGACCAAGGATCAACCCATGCCACAGGCATGGGTACCCTGGACTATGTCCAGGGGCCCTAGGCTTATGTAGGGGCTTTAACTGCTTGGTTCTAGACCAAGAACCCCAGTCGTATACTGGGGGCCCTCTCAGGGGTCTTTACTGCTTGGTACCAGACCAAGAACCCCGGTCGTCTACTGGGGGCCCTCTCAGGGGTCTTATCCACCAAGGTACAGGACCAAGGATCAACCCATGCCCCGGGCATGGGTACCCTGGACTTTTCTAGGGGCCCTAGACATGTCTAGGGGCTTTAGCTACTTGCTCCCAGACCAAGAACCCCAGTCGTCTACTGGGGGCCCTCTCAGGGGTCTTATGCCATGGCACTAACTGTTTGGTCTTAGACCAAGAAACCCCAGGGGTGCACTTGGGGGCCCTAGATCTCAGCTAGGGTCTTTGCCATCCTCCTGGAGAATGGCTCTTGCAGCTGCTTTAAATTTAACACTCCCTCTCAGCAAGAGAGGCATTCTCAGCTACACCAAGCTTGTCACGAAAGTATACAAACTTTGTCAGGGACAGTGGCTTGGTGAAAATATTTGTTGTCTGTTCTGCTATCGGAACATACTAAATGCTGAGAACGTTCTTCTGAACCATGTACCGGACATAGTAATATCTCATCTCAATGTGTTTCGATCTGTCGTGAAACATTGAATTCTCGATGAGCTTTACACAGCTCTGATTGTCACAGTGAATGACTGTGGGTTCAAGTTCTGAGCTGAATAAGTCGGAGAGTAGCTTCCCAAGCCACACTGTTTTTCTTCTTGCAGCAATGTCTTTTGACTCTTCAGTGCTTTGGGCTATGGAGCCTTGTTTCCTACAGGATCAAGAAATCATTTCTGAACCCAGAATGAAGCAAAATCCGAAAGTGCTCTTCTGATTCATTGTATTGCCCATCCAAACTGAATTTGTAAAAACATGGAGCATTACACCTCCACTGAAAACATATCTCAGAATATGTTTCATAGTAACTATAAGTAAATGCATCGGTTCACACATGAACTAGCTGAGAGCATTTACCGCATAACAGATGTCTGGTCTCGTATGTACAAGGTAAATCAATGATCTGTCGATATAAGGTGGGATCCTTTGGATCTGAACCTGTGGCCTAATCTCGTAGTTTCTTTAGATTAGAGATCATTTGTGTGCTCATGGACTTGCAGTCCATCATGCCAAATCTACGAAGCACATTAACTGCATATTTACCCTGTGAGAGAAATATCTCTCCTGATTTCTGCCAAAAACTTCAAGCTCAGAAAGTAATGTAAAAGACCCAAGTCTTAACTTCTGTTGAAGAGCTCCCTCTTAGTCTGAGCTATGTATAAAAATTCCTTTTCCTGTAAGGAATAGATCATCCTAAGATAAAATAAAGACTTTGGATAATCTTTATATAAGGATGAAACCAATACTTTCATACCGAGCTTTCGGAGATTGTGAGAATCTTTCCCATGGATAGCGTCTTGCATAACTTCACTGTTAAGAAGTATCCAAAAACAAAATTGTGACAAAAAATCCTGATGGAAGTCAGGGTCTAGTCATAGATAATCCCTTTTTTCACGAGTCACAACTTTAACCTCAATACAATCATCTGTTGTAGGCTTTATCTCATAAGGCCAATTTAGGTTACCACTGATTTGTCGCGAGGTCTTTGAAAACACTGACCATACATCATTCTTTTCTATCACAGCATCCTTCCCACATTTCAAATGTGGAAGGTTCTGAATCAATCACAAGATTCAATTTATTTGTAGGGCCAGAGTACTTATCTGGTTTCTGTTTTCTTTGAAAATGCCCTTTGGATGCTTGAAAGTTTTTCTGCTTCCTTTAGTATTTCTTGGCACCAGGTTGGTTTCCTTTTAAAGAAACTAATAGTGTCCCTGTATTCTATTAAGTTGTCAGTTCTGTTGAAGGTCAAGGACTAATTCATATACAGGGACTGCTCCCTCTGAATCTCATAACATATCTGTCTTTCTGTCATATGCAAATTGGCTCCCTCTGAGCCTATACAAACTTTTGACTCTGTTCTGGTGTTCATATCGTTTCAAGATGTTCTTGGTGTCAGTGCCAAGTTCAATATGTAAAGTTGAATCAGACTTTAGAGCTCCTGTGCCAATGGCTCTAATTCAATGAAAAGGGATAGGGTTCTCAAAACAAAGATACCCCAACTATCAAGGTAAAATGTTGGACTCTTTAACCAGTAGCCCAAAGGTACAAGTTGTTTTTCATAACAGACCAAACAGACAGTTGGGTTTCCAACCAGGGAGAAAGACTTAGCTTACATAAAAAATACATATGAGATTCTGACAGTATTCCATTGAGACATGGATACAAGAAGGTAAACATATCTCACTTATAGTCACAAAGAATATCCATGACACCTGTTTAGGCTTTAAGACATACTTGAACTTTACTTTCATAAAAATATGTTAGTTCAAGTAATTTTAATATTCTTAAGTGGTTATCCTATGGATAAAGCAAAACTCATCCATATGCAAAACAATACGTCTTAAAAAGACTCATGACAAAATATGTTCTTACAGAAGTTTACCCATACATGTTCTTCTTCAAAACCAAGTACCAATGTTGTTTCCAAATTTCCACCAATCATGTATTGTGGTTAATTTTAAGGCTTGAGTACTCTTGTAGTACAAAAACATATAAGGTGCCGTCATTTAGTAAGGTTACACAGTTTAAAGATCCTTTACCAGTAGTTCTGTTTAAAGCCATTGTATTTTGCCAAAAGTTTATCAAATGAAAGCTGAGCACTTACCAAGCATTAGTAGTAAAAACCTTAAACCTATCACATATCATCTTAAGATGATGGTTGCATTTCCAAGCATCTCTATCAGACCTTTGATTTACACGACCTAACTCAGTAGAAGAGAAAGTTTATCATTAATTTTCAGTTAAACAAAAAATCTTGGAAATCAATAGATGATCAAGGGTAAACTAGAGGATTTACTAAGAGTCCCTTGCAGAGATAAAGGACCCTAGCCTCTAGATTTTCCTAACAAGGAAAACTCTCCCATCTCGCATTGGTCACCCCACCAAGGATCCAAAGAGGTATTCTTTGGCACCCAAATTTGCATCTCACAAGTGTACAAGACAATAAACAAGAGTCTTCATGTCAATCAGTCAAAATAAAGAAGTAAAGAATATCTTCTTGTCATAGGGGTAGTTCCAGCAGAGAGAAACATAGTGAGGTGAACGAGCTTTGTTAAAACAGAGGCCAAACTAGAGAACTCAGTTCAAGTAGAGCTTGCCACAGTCATTCGGGTCTTATTTTCCAAATAGAAACAAAGTCAATAACCTCCAACACTTTCCAAGTCTGTTAGTGACACAGAGATTTTAAAAAGTAGAAACAGTTCCCAAGGAGTACCTTATGTTGACAAAGATATATGCTAGGAGAGGTCTATAAGCCAATTCTGAAGCTTGCAACGTACCACATAGAAAGGGGCAGTTAGGTATCATTCTTGGACCTTGACTAACAATGCACAATGAAGAGATTGAACTTTCCTATGTTCAATCTGTTCTAGTCATTTTCTAACAGTTAGAAATGAAAATAATTCAAGTTCCTTTCCAAAGCATAAATGACCAATAAATAGTTTCCTTTTCAGAAGAGGTAATAGGACTGCTAAGGAGAGTGAAGGTATTTGCTTACCTTGTAGCTTAACCAAAATTGAAAACCATGTTTCCTTCTCAAATCTACACAGGAAACCACTTCTTACTTCTGATCTACAAAACAAACTTTAAGAGAGGATCTTCGCAGGCTCAAGTCTGCAAGTCTTGAGCTCTTTACGCCCTAAGCTCTGATACCATGTTAGAATTTGGGCAGTCAAGCATGACAGTAGTATCTTTTAAATTTTAATGAGTATAACAACTAGATCTACAGTTCAGACATCAATCTTCACTACCTAAACAGTGTACAGATCTAGGAGATCTGATGATATAAATAAAGAGTAAGACTGTAGTACAGATCTGAACTCAAACTTAAATAAAGATATACAGATCTAAACTCAAAACAATCTGATCATTAAACAATCAATCAAACTGTAGAAACAGAAAGGTAAATTCAATATACAATTTTGATCCAATAGTTGTCAATACTGAAAGTTGAAACACAAATCTAGATAGATCAAACAGTATTGAAATCAAAAGAAGGTTCAGATCTGAATGTGGTTAATAGATAGCTTACCTTATCCTTAAACCTTACCTCTGAAGAAATCACAGCCACCACAACAGATGCAAAACCATTTGTAATTATGCTCAGGCAAAGTCCAGGTCATAGATCCACCATATAGGTTGGATCTCTTGCCAAGAGATGAAGAAACTTTCTTGCCACCAAAAGGATAGGGCCACAAAGACTTCCCACTGTCAAACCCTCACACAAAGAATAGGTAAAGAACACAAACCCTCGCACAACATTTTCTGTGAACAAAACCCTCACTGAAGAAAACCAAAGGCAAGAAAGGAGGTCACAGTTTGGATGGAACAGTAGACACCTCATAGTAGAAGAGAGGGTGGCACTCTAGATCACATCACAACAATGATTTGAAGGGGTCGCAGCACAGTCAGCCCACACGGCTGTGGATAGGACAAGTCACACTCCACACAGCAGCAAATTAGAGGAGACCGCACCTCAAACAACAGCAAAAGTAGAGGCTGCACCTTAGACAGCTCACACAACAGATGGAGAGAGGGTTGTATCAACCAGCCACACACAGCAGTAGGAGAGGGCCGCACTCCACACAGGCTTACCACAGCAAAACAAGAAGGGTTGCACCCTATAGGCTCACCACAGCAGAATAAGAGAGGCCACACTGCAGTCAGCAACCCTATAGCAATAGAAGGAGGGTCGTACTCACCTCATAGTCCCCACAAGGAGCCGCAGCACTACATACAACCTCTGCAACAGCAAATAGAAGAGGCCGCAGCACGGAGACACTATACCAGCAGAATGGGGCCACAGCAAGGAGATAGAACCGTAGACTTTAGGAGCACAATAGCATAAGATAACAAGTGTGTAATGTGAGGGGTAGCGGGTTCAATTTATAGTTTAGGCTAGGGTAATAAAACTATAAATTAAATTAAAAATAATTAATATAACATGTTTAAATTAAATAATTTAAACATGATATAATAAACATTTAATTTAAACTTTAATTAACCCTTTAAAACAAAACAACATAAAACCCCAAAACACACAAGTAAGGGTAGGAGAGGGTTAAGGAGGGCTTACAAGGTGGCAATACTCGTTCATTCATTTTCATGGTGATCTTATTACTTTATCATCATTGCATATGGGACTTATCCCTCATGTGGTCATGTCCTTCTTCAAGGAAGGTCATACACCAACAAAATACTTGATCGAGAATCAAGTAGCCCCAGAACTTTTTCTGGGGTCTTATCCACCAAGGTCCAAGACCAAGGATCAACCCATGCCACAGGCATGGGTACCATGGACTATGTCCAGGGGCCCTAGGCTTATCAAGGGGCTTTAACTGCTTGGTTCTAGACCAAGAACCCCAGTCGTATACTGGGGGCCCTCTCAGGGGTCTTTACTGCTTGGTACCAGACCAAGAACCCAGTCGTCTATTGGGAGCCCTCTCAAGGGTCTTATCCACCAAGGTACAGGACCAACGATCAACCCATGCCCCAGGCATGGGTACCCTGGACTTTTCTAGGGGCCCTAGACATGTCTAGGGGCTTTAGCTGCTTGGTCCCAGACCAGGAACCGAGTCATCTACTGGGGGCCCTCTCAGGGGTCTTATGCCATGGCACTGATTGTTTGGTCTCAGACCAAGAAACCCCAGGGGTGCACTTGGGGGCCCTAGATCTCAGCTAGGGTCTTTGCCATCTTCGCGAAGAATGGCTCTTGCAGCTGCTATAAATTTAACAAAGAAGAAGTTGCAGAGCCATAGGGAGATGAAGCTAAGGCAAAGCACAAGAAGAATCTGGTTAAAGCAAAGAGGATCATTGCAGATTCTATCAAGGATCACTTGATCCCACATGTCTCATTATTAACGACCCCGAAAAAAATGTTTGATGCCTTATCCCGATTGTATGAAGGCAAGAATATCAACCAGAAGATGACCTTGAGGACACAACACAAGAATGTAAAGATGCAGAATTCAGAAACCATTCAATCTTACTTCACAAGGGTGTCTCAAATCAAAGAACAGCTTCAAGTTATTGGAGACACGGTTGAAGCGGAGCTAGTAATGACTACATTGAATGGTCTCCCAAAATCTTGGGAATCATTTATTCAAGGAATCTATTCTAGAAGAAAGCTAACGAAGTTCAGCAGGATGTCGGAAGATTGCACTCAGGAAGAAGCTAGACTGGCAGCAAGAGAAGAGAAGTTGGGCAATGATGATCAAGCTCTAGCAGTACATGCAGGAAGCGGGAAAGAGGATCATCCCCCCAAGAAGTTTCAGACGTCACAGAAGTCTCAAAAGACTCAAAAAGATTACTCAAGCTATAAATGATTTTGTTGCTAGAAGATGGGACACATTGCAAGAAATTGTCCTCTCATGAAAGAGCAGATCAGAAAAGGACAGAATAAAAGACATCATCCTCATGCCGCAAAAGATGATGAACCTGCTCAGAAGAAAATAAAAGATTATGATTCAAGTGAAGAACAAGTATTGATATCAACTCTCACAGGAACAGTCACTCATGGAAGTGGCACGTGGATTGTCAATAGTGGTGCTTCTAAGCACATGACCGGTTACAAGGATTCCCTCTCAGATCTGGTTCAAAAGGATTCACCTCATAAGGTGAAACTCAATGATGACTATCAATATCCAATTAAAGGAGTAGGAGAAACCTCCTACAAGTAGGATTCCAAAAAACCCTTGAAAATAAAGGATGTCTTATATATACCCGGTTTGAAGAGAAAGCTCCTCTCCATCTCAATGTTGGAAGAGAAACGATTCAGAGTCGCCTTTATTGATGGTGAAGTTCTCATGTGGCCAAGAGGAAAGACTCTTGATGATACTATTGTGATTGGTGTCCAAGAAGGAAGTCTATACAAATTAAAGGGACACTTAGAATGTAATGTCCCCATTTTTGGATGTTTCTATGTTACAGAGTGGGATGCCTGCCAGAGTAGCCAAATGAGGGTGATAGTGAATTCAAGAGGTATTGAGGGGTTTTATTGGGCTTGACTTGCATCGTTCATCATATTTCATCATCATAATCCATTCTGCACAGCTTGTATTTGGTTTCGTTACATTCTGACGATTTTTGTAATTTTGAGTTATTATGGAGCATATTTTAATTAAATTCACGAAGGAGGTCATTTTGGGGATAATACTTGAAGAAACCTCTTAGTGTAAGAGCTCATCGGAATAGTGAGAAAGAGCACTACAGGATAAGATGATGAGAAGTTACTTTCAGTGGCCAAAGAAGCCATAAGGACAAATAAATCATTTTTGAGGAAAAAAGGTTAATTAATTAATAAAGTGATTTTATGAAGGAATATTAATAATAAAGTAAAAGTCACTTAGAGAGAAAAGATGAACACGAGTATAAAAGACAGATAGGGGCTTCTATTCTCTCATTATGTTGATTTTCATTTTGATGTTTGGCTTCTTAGTTAGAGAGTCCATGCCACTTGGGGGTTTTGAGGGTTTTGACTGAACAAACCCTAGAGATCAGCTCGGTGGTGAAAGATTCCACCTTTCCTGATCCAAGCTTGGTCAAGGAGGTGAAAGATCCCTCCTTCACCATTCTACATCAATTCACAGTTACTTCAGCCATCAGTTTTGGCAAGGGGGCGCACTAGTGAAGGATTTCTGCAGATTGGAGCGCACTTGTTGAGGAGGACAGGCTCGATTTGCTTTACAGTGACTAGATCTTCAGTAGATCTTGTTCCAGGATTGATTGTCACCACCCCAACGCCTATTTGGATCATTATTTGAGGGTATTCTCCTACAGATCCAATCTATTCTCCAGTGGGGTGCATTTCTCTTCAGGAGGGCGCAATATTCAGCTTGGATCTAGTGGGTTGGAGTGTGAGATCATTCCCAACAACTTGGAGATTCATCATAGGGGTTTCCTAAACCCCGATCAGTTTGACAGTGGGTTTCAGTGTTTTGGAGGCTCAAGAGGAGGAGGTCGAATTTACTTAGTTTGCTACAGCTTCAGAAAACGTGCACTTGCTAGAGAGGTCATCACATAACAGCTAGGAATCGAGTTGTCTCTTGGAGATCTCTTGTTTCCAGCTTGGGGGACTCTTGACAGTTCATATCTTCACCATTCTATATTGTATTGGAGGCATCTTTAGCCACTCCTATTTTGCACCTACATGTATTCCAGATCTGATCTATATTTGTATGGAGGTTAGCTATTATTGTTATTGAATAAATTCAGATCTGAGTTGTGGCTTCTTGTGCTATATTAATTGTCTTTATTGTTGTTATTTGTCATCTGTATCATCAACAATTTCTGCATACAATAAACTATGATCAAACTCAATAACAAGACAAACATGCCAACTGTTTGACGAAATGCTTCAATGAGTTCCGTTGTCGTAACTATAACAGCAAGCTAAATAACCAAACAACAGATATACTGGGAGCTATAAGAAGGTTACAATCCATCTCTTTGGTCACCAAAACATATCATTAACATACCATACAAGTGGGGACAACAAGAAGCGTAGATTAGTCGAGGCTTTGACCCAACAAGCAAAGTGTTTGGCTAAAACTCTCAACCACATAGTTCTGATTTTTATATCAAAATTGGGTTGGGAACATTATAGTGGTACCAGAGCGAAGATTCCTCCCAGCCTGAGAGGTCTTCAATAAGAAAAAAATATCTGATTGGAGAATGAGCAAGTAGCATGTTTTTCAGTGGTCTAAGAGGATAGATAACTAAGAAAAACTTCAGGTAAAACTGGAGCAAGGCATATATGAGTGGATATCAGAATTACATAAGATTAGAGCTTGGTGTAAAGAAGATACATCACTACCAGCTAGTAGATTGAAGAAAGTTAGAGTCTACAACCATTAGGAACAGGTAACTTTGCTACAATTGCAAAGAGCCTTGGGAGCCGAATCACAGATGCAAGGGTAAAGGGAGAGTGCATTACATTGAGGTGCACTACGATAGTGATGAGGAGGATGTGTGTGAGGATGTGACCTTAGATGCCTCATCAAAGCATTCCCAAGACTCCTACACACCAGATGGATAGTTGGGGAGCCAGGATGATAGTGCAAGTGCTTTAGTTTCCCGATCATGCATGGGGGATACTGTTCCTCCCATGGAGTTGAGCATGACAAATTCTTTACCTTCTCGGGCACTTATGATAGACATGACACAAGAGGATATCAGTAGCATTCTAGATGTGGTAGAGGAGCCTTGTGTAGCATTTGAACCCAAGGGACATATGGATCTGCAGGCCCAGTAGTAGAAGCGTGACTTGGAGCCAGTGGACTATATACATACCTATCAGTATGGGGAGAGTGAGTCACCTCTTTTGGGGAGTCAATTGATAGATCAGGCTGGGAAGACCGACATATAGATGGGATACTTGCTTCTGGGACAAGTCTACAGTGACGAGGATACTTTCCTTATTGGTCGAGATGACCATTTCACATGTCTGGAGACATCTGTATGGGATCCGGGTGTAGATGATATTAGTAGGATGAGTGCACAGTGTAAATGTGAATGAACCTACACATATAAGATCTAGCTAGCAAGAATACATACACAATTTGCAGAGAAAAGAGAAAAGATGGAAATGAGAGAGTGAGAACCAAAGAATTTGCATTAACCAAATGAATGATAATTTACACATGATATACTCTGTATAAATCAACTAATGCGCACTGGAGGAGAAGCCAATGCGCCATAGTGGTGGTCTAGAGTGATCTGGACACACACCGACAGTTACGGGAGTTAACTGCCACCTAGTTTGAGTTAATTAGTCTCTCAGTATTCAGTTAACTTACTGAAACAGAATGAAGTGAGGAGGAGATCAAGGAATCATGAGTAATGCGCTAGTCTGGTGATAATCCCAAGGACAATGTACATTAGCAAGTGATGATCCCAATGTTGCATGGTGATGAAACCAATGTGGCATTAAGACTCCACTCAACTGATCAAACTGAAGTGTGAACTGAAAAGAATATTCTCCTAGAATGTAGGAAAAAGAATATTCTCCCTAAACTATAGGAGACTGAATAATGACTAATAAACATAGGGAAAACCCTAGGAAAAAGAAATCCTAGTTGTGTATGAAGTATCTCCCACACCCCCCCTGACCATCACTATGGTGAAAATAAAGAATGTGTCCCGGCAACGAGGCCATGTTAGGTACCCGAAAACAAAAGATACACTGAAATAAACGAGGAAAGAGGGAAAACCTCATGGGAAAACCTCCCTCTCAAAGTACAATGTATGTAAAAAAAAGAACTGACAGTTGCTAGGCAATTGTGCCCTTCACTCCAAGACGACTGCGCAGAGAATGGAACTTTTTCTCAATGAAGGTCTTGGTGAAGATGTCTCCAGTCTGTTCTGCTTAAGGATAGAACTGCAGGTCCATGATCCCCTCGTGTACTAAGTCCCGAATGTAGTGCATGTGGATCTCGATGTGCTTCGTCCGCAATCTATGAACTGGATCTCTGCAGAACTTCAGAGTGCTCTAGTTGTCACACCATATGACGATCGGCCGATGAAATTGAATGCCCAACTCAGTGAGAAAATGTTGTAGCCACATAGCCTGAATGGTTATGTTAACTACCCGTCTATACTCTACCTCGGTTGAAGATAGAGCAATAGCAGCTTGCTTCTTGCTCGACCAACAGATGGGCCTGGAACCTAGACTGAGTGAGTAACTAGATGTGGACTTGCGATCAATGCTATCGCCAGCCTAGTCAGAATCAGTGAACCCGATGAGGTCCAATGTAGAGTCTGTTGCATAGTGAATCCTAAAAATGATGGTGCCTTGTACGTATCAAAGGATACACTTTGCAGCCTTCCAATGTAGCTCATGCGGCTTGTTGACCACCTATTTCGACTAGGGGGTCAACTCCATGTACCATGAAGCTATGTACCTGATGGTGCAACAAAGTTGAAGACTTTATGGTTCTATAAGGAAGTTTTTGGCCCCGGCACGTCGTTTTGTAATTGGAATTTCCGCGTGTAATTGGAATTTGACTCATGCAGACTCATTACATTATTATCCCCTGCGTGGGATAATAATGTAATGAGTCTGCATGAGTCATATTTTAGGTTAGTTTCCTCGGATTTTGTCATTAGGGAAGTCCTTTCATCGAGTGTTTTTAATCCTTAGGTAATTTTTAATTACCCTTGAGTTTTTCACTCACAATAGTCCTCCAAAATGATGAAACACGTTCTAATGATCAAGCCCAATCGGTGATTAGGGTCTAGGAATATTGTAAATGACCATGCTAGACATCTTCCAAAGTCTTGCGGAATTTCGTCGAGTCTAAGTAGTTTTTTATTTATTTTTTTTAAATTACCCATTTAATGGTAATTTTAATTTAATTTGATGTAACTATGTAAAAATGTAAAAATTGGGTCCTAGGGGATTTTGATAGGGGTGTGAGTACTCAAAAAAATGGCATGAGACCCACTACACCCTTGGACCAAGTTTCAGCTCAATTGGACAAGTTTTGCTAGGTCATTATCCATGAGGAGTCCAAGTCAATCTTGAGTCAGCAATTTAATTGCGTTAATTTGGCTAAGTAAAAATGCCAAAAATTGTAAAATGAGCAAAAAGTCATGAGAAAGAGTGGGAGATGTTTCCTAAGCCTTTTCATAAGTTAGAAAGGTCATTTTCTAACTTAACCCAACCCCCCTTGCTTAGCCAAAACCTAACTTGACCATCTCCCTAAGAAAGTGTGCCCCCCTAGGTGAGTAACTTAGCCAAAGTCAAAAATTAAAGCAAGACTCCACCTAAACTCCAAAATGTGCCCCCCTTGGTGAGTAACTTAGCCAAAGTCAAAAATTAAAGCAAGACTCCACCTAAACTCCAAAGTGCGCCCTCCTAAGGTTCTAACTTAGTGTTTGAGTAAGCAAAAAGGTGTTTCCCCTTCTCCCTTACTCAACCCTCAAAACCTAGCCATACCAAAGCACTAAAAGTGTGCCCCTCCTTAAGATGATGACTTCTCTTGCTGAGTGACACTTGGAACTCGTCCCAGAGGGGTCTCTTATGCCTCCCGGGTATAAAAGAATGCTCACCCCTCCCTCATTTCACATCTATTCTCAGATCAAACGTATGTTACCTATTGACCGCCTATTCAACTAGGGGGTCAACTCCATGTGCCATGAAGATATGCATCATCAGATGCAAGTATGTTGAAGACAGTATTGGTTCTACTAGGGCATTTTATGCCTCCAGCACAAAATTTTGTAAATGAAATTTCCACACCCCTGCGTGGGTTAATAATGTAACAGGTCTGCATGGATCATAGTTAGGTCAGGTACCTTGGGATGTTTTCATTGGGAGAGTTCTTTTCACCGAGGGTTTTTTATCCTCAGGTTGTCAACTGAGCTTTTCAGCCTGGTTGATTTCCCATGAGTTTTTACCTCACACTTGCAATAATTCCTCCAAAGTGGTGAACGACGTTCTAATGGTCTCATCTTTTGGTAGCTATTGTTTAGGAATGATGTAAATGACCATGTTAGACATTGTAGAAAGTTTCGCAGAATTTCGTCGAGTCTAGATAGGTTATTTTTAATTAATTAAATTTAATTAATTTTCCTAATGTTGGGATTTTAATTATTTAATTAATTAAATGTTTTTGGGCAAATATTGTAAAAACTGGATCTTTGACATTTTGATAGGGGTATTTGTGCTCAAATAAAATGGAAAGGCACCCCCTACACCCATGGGCCAAGTTTCTTCTCAGTCGGACAAGTTTTGCTATGCATTTGTCCACCCGGAGTCAAAGTCAGTCAAAACAACAATTTTTATTGCTAAGTCAATTTTGTAAATTTTGTAAAATTGAGTTAATGGATCAATGTAAAGATGGAAAAGGGCAAGAAAGTGTATCCCTAACCTACCCAACCCATCTTATAAACTTCACACACCCCCTCACTTGCCCATCCCCTCTTTTCCTTACGCCCCCCTAGGGGGATTTGCGCCCCCCTCACACCCAAAACCTTAGGAAATGTCATTTGATTGTTGTGTGGGCCCCTCTCATCCCTAGTGCGCCCCTCCTATCCTAACACCTCACCCCTTAATGGCCCCCACTCTCCAACTCACTCATCCACACACTCAACAAGCTAAAACCCTAGAAGTGGTGCGCCCCCCCTCTTTGAGATTCACACATTGGCTTGGGATTTGACACTTGGAGCTCATCCAAGTGCCTTCACCTTGCCTCTTGAGCTATAAAAGAAACCTCTCCTCACTCTCTAACTTACCATTCTTTGAGCTAAAGTTATGCTACAGAAATTTCTCCCCACCCTTTCTTGCTCTTGCCATCTCACAGTCAACTCATTTATCTCTTGAGAGCATTGGAGCAATTTGTTGCTGCAAGGCTCTCTCATTTGGATTTAATAAGAAGCTTTGGAGGATTTGGAGTAATCAAGAGTATTCTGATTTGCTCTTTTCATATGAGGTTACATTGTTCTCTTATGCATTGTGTTTGGCTTGGACTAGTTTCTTTAGCGAAGTAGTTTGTTTAAGTAGATCAATCAATAGTATTATGGCTGAACTATATATGTAGGATAGTTGATATTGTGAATTACTTCATCTTATTAGCTTGTTCTAGCATATTATTCTACTCCCATACATCACGTTTTGCTTGAGTTGTGCAGATTTGCCTATAAGGTATTGATTGGAATAGTCTCAAGAAGGGGTTTTCCATCAAGATCTTCTCGCACTTCTTGCTTCTCTTTTGGATCTGATTTGTTTTCTGTTCATATTCATCATATTGTTGTAGCTAACTATCATAGATAGGTCACAAATATTTTACATTTTACTTGGAGATTTCATGTGAAAATTTTCTGTGTAAAAAACAGAAAATTTTCTTAACATTTTTGTGTTGTGCAGCATTTCGAGCAAGCTTTTGCTTGTTGGTTTTTGCAGATTCTTACCAGAGACAAGGGGAAACGCTGTCAAAATTCACTCTCACAACATCCCCAAGAGGCTCCATTTGTTGGGTAACAAATCTCCCTCTTTTTCTTTGTCTATTGTTGCAAGCCCCCGGGAAGTTCCCTTGAGGCTTGCCTTCTCTTGTTATCATTGTTAGAATATTAGGGTAATTTTGATAACAGCAGTCTCTTTTTACTTTAAAACAAAACACCTTTAGATATGAAGCATAGACAGCATGTATAAATAGATCTATAGAAAACAGTGACAGTAGAAGAAGACAAACTTTGATAAATCTCAAATCTTAAAGCAGATTAGATAAAGCTCATTCAAGATTATAGTAAACTCAATCTATAAGCAACAAACTCAGATCTCAAACAGTGAAATGAAAAACCCTCTCAAGTGTAATAGCAGATCAAGCAAACAGTGATGCAAACCCTTTCAATTATGACAGCAGATCAACAGTGATACAAGACTTCCTTTTTTTTTATATGATTGTGGTTCAATAGCAAACAAAGAAGATCACTTAGATTCTAATAACTCAGATCTGAACTTTCAAAAGAAACAAATTAGAAACATACCTGGTACCAACTTTACCTGTGAAGATAGTACACCACCATAAAAGAAATAGGTCCTGAGTGTTATGCTCAGTTAAAGGTTCGGTTCAGATCTATTTGAGATCTTTATGCCAACGTTTGAAGGATCTTTCATGCCACCACAGTTAGGGTTACTGGAATCAAAACAAGAGCCCAAACCCTAACAAAAGAAAACCCTACTGCTAAGATAGGCAACGTATACACAGCACAGCAACCACAAGATGCGGCAGCCACCAAGGAAGATATTTGCCACAGGAAGCACCCCCAAAACAGGCAGCGGCACCTCTACTCTAGCAACGGCACCCACACACAGGCAGCGGCACCCTCACACAGGCAGCGGCACCCTTACAACAGGTTGCAGCACCCTTACAGCAGATAGCGGCACCCTTACAGCACAAAGAAACCAGCAAAGAAAAGGACGCAGCCTCCAAGGAGTAGTTACAGCAAAGGGGATAGGACAGCAATATGAATCCTCCACCAAACAGGACTGCAATCATACTCCCGCTGACTAGAACTGAGGCCGCAACTTTAAGGAAGCTCCACGCTGCAATAATAGGAAGTATAATGTGTGTGAGGTAGGAGTAGAGTAGGGTCTCTTAAATAGTAGTTAGGGTAAGGGTTGGGGCTAGATTAGGGCGCGCTAGGGTAAGTAGGGTTAAGTTTAAGTTACCATAAATGTCACATGCTTAAATTATAAATTTAAGCATGTGACAAGGATTATAACCCAAAAGTAAAACAAAAGGCCCACAACCAATAAGACAAAGCCCACAATCAAAAGACAAATCCCACAACCAATAAGACAAAGCCCACAACCAATAAGGACTCCAGAACAATCAACCAAGGGCAAGAGAGGGTTAACAAGGTGGCATTACTCATTCCTTCAAGTCATATGGTGAACCTATTACTTTATCATCACTGCATACGGGACTTTATCCCTCTTGTGGTTATGTCCTTCTTCAAGGAAGGT
>ML802442.1:234636-246675 GCA_009831015.1 Picea engelmannii
CACTTTGGCATCTATATCTTGTTTATTTGTATCTTGTGTATATCTTGTATCCTTGTAACATTCATCTTTCATTGTGTAAGTAGTTGTATCTTTATTTGTGGGATAGTTCTAATTCTTTTACTTGTAATATTTTGTAATTGAACTTCCCTCAAAACTTAGTTGACCCCTTGCCCAACCTTTAGGCACTAGTCTTAGTTGACTTTAGGAAGGGTTTGTTTGTCATTTAGTTAATCTTGCACTTTGCATTTGTTGCCTTAGCATCATAGGTTAGTTTCCCCCCTTAACCTCTAACCAATTAAAACCAACTCCTAGAACTTCAAAGTTAAATCATATCTAGTAACTAGGGTCTACCCCCCTTGGCTTCCCTAGGAGTAAGCCTAGAAGGAAGAGGTTTCAGTCAAGGTGACAGTGTGGACTGTGGACCTAGGCATTGTGCCTCCAAGGACGCACTAAGTGAGCTGGACTTTGCTCACGTTTGCAAGTGTGTATTAGGAGGGCAACACTACCCAAATCTCTCCCACTCCTCTCTCTCTCTCTCTCTCATTTCTTCTTATAAGTTTTGCTGCAAGTATTTGCATGCAAATATTTTCTGAATAAAGGAAGCTTTGGAGGAACATCATCTTGGCATTGGGAGTCTTCTTGATGCTATGCTATTTTTAATGAGGTGATATTGTATGGTTCTTGTGTTTTCTTGTTACTTAGCTTAGATTAAGAGATCTAAAGCAAAATATTTTGCTTGGTTAAATAAGTAGAAGTATTTCTATTTGTTTAGTGAGGTAGTTTTAATAAAACTAGTAAAGTATTTTACTTGTTTATTGGATCTACTCACCTCTTGATTGGTTTTGTAGCGAGTTTAGCACCATTTGCAGGTCACCAAGGTGCTTAAACAAGTAGATTTCAGATTTAGAAGACCACTTGTTGGGCCCACATTGGCCTTTAAAAAAAAAAATTATATTCCTTCCTCTTTCTCTTCCCCCATTGATTTGAGGCATTTTCTGTTCTGATTTTAGCATAAAAATATATATTTACTGTTCAGATTTTTACATATAAATTTTTGTTTTATACGAACAGAAATTTCCAAGCAATTTCAAGTCTTTTTGCAACATTTCTAGCAAGCATTAGCTTGTTGTTTTTTGCAGGTTCTCGCCAGAACAAATTGAGGTGTTGCCCATTTGGGACCCCAAAACACTCAAGAAGAGCCTCCCAACTTGGGGTAACAAAACCCCTTTCTTCTCTCATTTATTTCCTTAATTGTAAGTAGCCCAAGAGAGTCTCTTGGACTTGCATTATTCTCATTGTTTCAATAATATCGGTTTTGTAATAATTTTAACTTAATTGTGCCTACACCTTGCAAAGTGGTTTGACTTAACCAACCCATGCAAAATCGTAAGGCTAGGTAGTCCATTTTCATTTTCATGCATCTAATTGTTTGCCCCACTTGTCCTTAAGACAAAGTTGAGAGGCTAGGCTTAGTTGTTTTTCCTTTAAGTTATTTATTCTTCTTATTCACCCACTTTGGCACAAAACTGGTAGACTTGTCCTCTTCCTTGTGCCTTTGTTGAGCTTGCAAAGTATTTGATTCATTTCTTGTTTGCCCCACTTGTCCTTAAGACAAAGTTGAGTGGCTAGGAGTAATTTATTTTACTTTCCAAGTCTTTTTCTTTACATGCATTGATTTATTTTGCCTACACCTTGCAAAGAGGTTTGGCTTAGCCAACCCATGCAATATCGTAAGGCTTGCTTTCTTGTTTAATTTATTAATATCTCTTTTAGTATGCATTTGTTAATATCTCATTAAGTTGGAAGTAATCTTTTATCTTAAGCAATATCTTCTTAAGTTGGAATTAATCATAGCTTGTAGCTTTAGGATTGGAAGCAATTTATCTAGTTTAACTAGGCACCCAAACTGGTACAACTTTCGCCACCAAAAAGGGTGCTTGTGGAGGCTACAGGGGGTGCTAAGTCGGGGATGACTTCACGGCACTAGGTGCCCCCCTGCTTGAGCGCCCAAGCATTCCAGGTTGACCTGTGGAGCTAGGGAAGGGCCTTGCTTTCCCTTCTGCTTGAGCACCCAGCAATCATTTTGGCCAAAGCAGTAAAAGTCTAGGGGTAGACACATAGGCTAGTCTTGCAACCTCACATAAACTAAGGCTTAAAACTTTCCTAAAATCTACTTACACAATCTTTACTTTTCAAGTTTTTCATTTTTAAGCAAGTTGTGTAATCTTTTACTTTCTTGCACTTTACTTTACAAGCATTTATCTTTCTTGCAAGTTAAGTTATTTTTCAGTTGAGCACATTTACTTTCAAGTTCAATATCTCTAAGGTTGTGCATCACTATTGGAGCATTTCAATTTCAAGTTGCTATCACTTCCTAAAGTTGTACACTAGTTCTATTTTGCTAGTTTTGCTTTAAAGTTCATTTCACTTTCTAAAGGTTGCGCACTAGCTCTCTTTTGCTTCCTAGTCTTAGTTGAAGTTACTTCCTTCATTGTGGATATCTCATGTTCATTGGCATAAGTTGAATTCTTTATTGTGTAGTTATCTAACCATTCTTTGATTCTTTTGTGTGCAATTATCTAATTTGTAAGCTTCACTGCAATTTATCCTTGTTATATTTCATTTGTATATTTTCTTCTTGTAATTATCTAAAGTGTAGATTATATTCTTTGTTTCATTGTGAATAGTTCATCTAATTCTATTCTTTGTGTATAAACTTAATTGACCCCTTTACCCAATCTTTAGGCACTAGTCTTAGTTGTCCTTTTAGGGAAAGGTTTGATTGTCATTGAAGCTTTGCATTTGCATTGTTGTTTGTCATATAGGTTAGTTTTCCCCTAACTTAATAAACTAAACTTAACTCCTAGATCACATTAATCAACTTACATAGTAAGTAGGGTCTACCCCCCTTGGCTTCCCTAGGAGTGAGCCTAGACAGAAGAAGTCCAAGTCGAGGTGACAGTGGGTTTGGACTTAGGCATTGTGCCTCCAAGGACACACCAAGTGGGTTGGAGACTTCTCCACGCTTGTAGGTGTGTATAAGGACGGAAACACGGCTCTTGCATGAACCTAGAGACTGCTCCAACTGCATAGGAGAGGTCTGGTCTGGAGTGTGAGAGATACAACAAGCTCCCCACTAGTTGTCTGTACAGTGTGTTGTCCACCAGTGGAGTGTCCCCGCCGTCCTCAAGTCTGACTCCTAATAGGAAGAGAGTCGGGGAAGACTTGCAGTCTATCATGTGAAATCTCTCGAGGAGATCTCATGCATACTTGGCCTGAGACAGTTTGATGCCTAATGCATCCTGACTAATCTAGAGTCCAAGGAAGAAATGTAGTGGACCCATGTTCGTCATCAAGAACCTGTCATGCAAAATCCTCTTAACTACAGAAATCGCTGCAGTCGAACAACCGGTGATCAGCAATTCATCAACATACAAAACTAGGAGTATAAGTGAATCAGTCGTCCTGAGCATGTAAACATTCGGGTCTGACTTACAACGTACAAAGTTCTGTGACAGAGGAGGGTGCATCAGTTCTTACTACTTAGTGGTATTGTTGTTTGGAAGCCATCCAGTTGAGCTACAGCCTAGAGACTATTCCTATCACTTTGTCATCATCAGATCTATCATCTCACATAGTTTTATAAGGGGTTGAGACCATCATAGAGGAGGTCATACTCTCCTTGGTAAATCTGCCCAACAGGCACTAAATGAGAGGCACTTTCAAATCTGATTTTTGCTCACTGTTTTGGACCGTAAACTTGCTGTCCAAAAACAGCCAACAGATCCGATCTTTACCCCACAAAAAATGCCCCCTGTTTGCTTCACAAATCAGCCCTCTCTGCTGCCCTTCAGCTCCGATACCATGAAGATTTTCGAGGCACCAAAGGCTGCCAACACAGGTCTGTCTTTGACCTGCTGTTGGGCACTATTTTCAAGGTTTACCAAACTGTTTTACTCACTGTTTTGGGACAGCCACTAAGTCTGATATTTCTGCCCTGAAAAACTGCCTTTAGTCATGTGATTTGATGCCCATTTGAGGCTCTCTTGCATGGGTTAAATGTATGATTTAGGCTGCCATAAATATTAGCACATGCATATAACTTAAAACATCAAATACCCTCTTAGGATCTTTAACAACCTACCACTGAAATGCTAAGCAAACCATGACAAATGTACACAAGTAGTTTTTGGTCAGCATGACCCTAGAAAACCCCCCATGGGGAAAACCAGTGAGAGAGATAGATATATATATTGGAAATCTGAAAATAAATGCTACAAGAAGTAAATACACAAGGAACTTGATACAATCCACGCTTATCCTCAAGCTTGTAATGGAGTTCCTCAAAACTTGTGCCTGCTAGCCCTTGAAGAATGTGCCCTTTGCCTTGGTGTGCCCTCTTCACCTTGCTAAGCATATTGCCTTTGCCTTGCCTCTTGCCTTGGACCTTGCGCCCTCTTCCCAAGAGCACCTCCTCTCCTTGGCTTGGTGTGTACTAATACCAAGTGTGCCCCTCCTCTACCAAATGCGCCAACTCTCAAGCATGCACCCTCTCACAAGCTAGTGCGCCTCCTCACTTTGGATGCACCCTCCTCTAGCTTGTGCACCCTCAATAAAATGTGCCTCCTCTAGACTTGCGCTCCCACACACTAGGTGCACCCTCCATCTAGCTCAAGCAACAAGTCTCCATGAAAGCTTCCTCAAGGTAGCTTGTGCCTCCTTTGCCTTCTCCAAACCCTCACTTCCTCTCTTCCTCTTCACTCAACTCTCTCAAGTGAAGAATGAGCCTCATCCTTACCCTTTTGCCTCCTTTAGCCTCTCTTTGGCCAAACCTAAAAGACCAATGGCCTAGATTCAATCTAGCCAAGTCTAATCAATGGGTGAGATCTAATCTCAAAAATCTCACTTAGAAACCCACTTTACTCAAGTTTCCATAGTTTGCTTTATGTCTCTTAATTCACCCACAAAGTGAATTAATTGTCACTTTATGACTTAAGTGACTAAGCCAAAGTGAAATTAGAACATAAAGAAAAGGTATAAGGGTAATAGTCTCCCCCTTTATGTTTAGAGGCTCACAAACACAAGGGGACCACTTTCCAAGGTACCCAAATCTCAACAAGTAGTACCTTGTGCTCCATCATGTATCTGACCATCTCCACTACAGTGCAGATTCTCCTTCTGACTACTCCATTTTGTTGTGGAGTATAAGGAGTTGTGTGTTGTCATTGAATCCCTTCCCTTTTGCAGAATTTAGCAAAGTCATTGGAATAGAATTCTCCAACATTATCGGTTTGCAAATTTTTCACACATTCCAAATTCCTTTTCAACTATACTTTTAAAAGTTTTAAATTTAGAAAATACATATGATTTTTGTTTTATGAAATAGACCCACATTTTCCTTGGAAAATAATCTACAAGTATCAAGAAATACCTAACACCAGAAATTGGCATTGTCATATATATATATATATGAACATCATGAATTACGGCGATGTGAATTCTTCTGTTCACATTGATTATTAGGGTATCAAGGATACCCACAACATATTTGTCACTTTTATTGATGGCTATGGTGTCTACGGTGATCTCTTTTATATGACATATGGCATAGGAGGATCGGAAACCTGCACTACAGGACGTTGTCGATCCTGAGGGAGATTATCATACATGACAGTGACAACCTGTGTGACATATGCATAGGAGGATGGGACACCTGCACTACAAGTCGTTGCCAATCCTAAGGGAGATTGTCATTGGTCTCCCAGTTTTCGACATCGAGAAGTAGGGCATGTGTAGAAGGTGTGCACTTGGCAAGAATGTCAAGGTTGCTTTTCCAAGCAGCGAGAGTAGGTCCAAGGGATCTTGGATCTTATACATTCAGATGTGTGTGGACCGATGTCGATCACAGAGGACGAGGAGCAGGAGGCTCCGAAGGGAGAACAGCGTTCAGAGGCTTCCAGTTCAAGGAGTCCACCTTCAGGTGGGGAGGGGTTATCCCCTTCCAGATTTGTCAGGAGACTCGGGTGGTTTATGCAAACATTGAAGGATGCGCAGAAGCATGTTGAGGCTCCTAGGAGCACTGTCAGGGAGAGCAAGCCTCCAAAGAAGTTTCCAAACTTTATGGCATTAATGAGTAACGTCATTGAAGAGGCAGCAGACCAACAGTTATGTCAAGATGCCATGATGGAGGATGATGTTTGGAACATTGTGCCAAGATCGGAGGGGCAACCAGTTCCAGGTGGCTCTTCAAGAAGTACCTTCTTCGCTAAGAGCGAGTGTTGACGTTTGTAGCATTGGACAAGTACTTCCACATAGGTCTAAATGTCTAGACGTGTGGAAGTTGTCCAAAGCCTTCACCCTTAGTAATTTACTTTAATTAAAGGAATTATTAAAGTAAAGTGCTTTTTATAATTAAAGTGAGAATAATTTAATGAAATGCAAAGATTATTTGCATTAGTGAATTAAATGAATCTAAGCCATTGGTCTCAAGTGAGGTGAGATTTAATCTCAACCGTCAATCACTTTGGAGATTAGGGTTATGTTTAATTCGATTAAAACTCAAGATTATAAAAGCAAGGCTATGTGAAGGGGAAAGACACACAAGAGAGGCATTGAGTACTTGAGACACGAAGGACTGTGACTCAAGGATATCTCAGCAAGGGTGAAGGACTTTCATCTAGAGATCTGCTCAAGGGTCAACATAGCAGCAACACAAGGGAGTGTTGGGAGTCACTAACTCACTGTGAGAGCAAGAGAAGAACATTTTGCTCAGTCCAAAGGAGAAGGAAGCAAGTGGGCAACAACAGACAGATCTTATAACAAGGACAAATCTGAGCAGATTTGAGCCGTAGGTACAAGCCGTACTCAGCCGCAAGCAACACCATACATGTCAACCAGATAGCCTAGGGCATGTACATACGCATCAGACAGGTAATCCAGGGCCCGTACATATGCGTCGGACAGGTCGTCTAGGGCGCATACATACGCGTCGGACAGGTGGTCCAGGTCGCGTACATACGCGTCGGACAGGTAGTCCAGGGTGCATACATACGCATTAGACAGGTGGTTTGGGGCGCGTACATACGCATTGTACAGGTCGTGCTAGGTACGTACAATTCATAGAGGTCACAGGTACAGGGTCGTACAAAAGAGGCAGAGGTGTTGGGATACAACTGTTGGCTATATTTTTATGTTTCTTTTCTCAGTGGGAAGATTTCTCAATTTGGGAGCCCTTGTAAGCTTGGAGTCATTATTAATGAAAAGCTTATTTGAAGGGAAAAAATTTGATGTGTATGTGTGCTTGTATGAAATTTGGTTTCCAGTTGCTTCTGCTAATTTGTTTATTTGTAGTTAATTATTAATCATTTTATTTTATTCTATGAACTGCAAATCTAATTTTCAGCAACGAAATCACAAGAAAATAATTTATCTAGGCACTGGATTAGAAAATTAACAACTTAGACCTATGTGGAAGTACATGTTGGATACTACAAACATCAACACATCTCACATGTTTCCACCTAACTCTTGTTAATTTCCTCCATCATAGATTTTATCCAACTCCTAGTGACCACATGCCTTAACAATAGTCTCCGCAATAGCAATCAATGTGAAACATAAATAACTCATAAGCTCTAACAATTGCTCTCTCCATAAATAATTGACTGGAAAGATTATACAATTTAGGTGGGATTGTTTAAGAGAGAAGTGAAAGGTATAGGTATTTTTACAAAAGGTGCCTCTCCACCAATCTTAGATAAAGTTTATCCTTGAACAAGAGAGGCTAGCCTAGTTGATCCCTGAGTCACGAATCTGCAAGCAACAACCATAAAACTTGTTGAATAACAATAATAATAAAGGTGATAAATAATAAAATAGGAAAGTCCCTATGAGGATCACAACACAAATAATAAAATAGGAAAGTCCCTATGAGGATCACAACACACACTAGCAATCCCAGTAGAGGATATACGGGTGAGTTTTAAAATGGGTCAAACATGAAGGCTAAGGTAAAGTAGCAAGATTATTTCCCCAATATATTCTAATTATTTCCCCAATAGATTATGTAAAGACAACCTCCTCTCTTCCTATAAAACAACATTTTTCTTGCTTCAACATCTCGTGTCACCTAAGTTGCATGAAAGGTGGAAACATGTGCACGTCTCCGAAACAAGAACGCCTGGAAACATGAACCTACCAAAATGGGTACATAGGGGAAACATGGTAAATAAAAATTACAAATATATATATATATATATATTAAATAACACATTATCTTGCATGAAAATAAGAATGATACACATAAATGACATTTTAGAAGGAGACCCATGTCTATATTAACACTCATAGATGATTACATGATGCAAAATCCCATAGTTTGGTGGTCTTGACTAATGTCAATCCCATACCCTCACACATGCTAGAATCTAGTGGAAATGCTACAATCCTTCCCACCCTAAAATCCTAAAAACAGTTAACTCCACTGGTTTTTGAATGCGTTGAGAAATTCTACTTTCTCCATATGAAGTTAGATGAGGTTGGAACCACTCTTAAACATCCTGAAACAATTAATGGTAATGTTAAAACTTTAAGTAAAAATTGACATTCTCCTTTATCTTACCTTTCGAGCACTTAGGTGGGCTTGGAAACTTCCAAAAAGTTGCCCGAAACATCAATGGAAATGGTCAAAATTCCTTAGAAACGTCGTCGACCATACCATACAGTGTTTCCAAATTTGGAAATGCCATATAGTACAGCCTGCAACGTTTTCAAAGCATTTTGTACTCATTTCAACGTTTCCAGGCATTCTGGGTACTGGGACGTGGCCAAACTAGGCATTTCCTGCAACTTAGCGTGCCACTCACTCTAATATCGAGTAGCCACCATGTTTTCTTGACCATTGTTTATTCTTAATTGGCATTCTTCAATAGCTTTGGTGGATCCTCTAAGGGGCTCCTCACTCTATCTCCATAGAAAATATGAACTCCCACACTTTGAGGAAACCCATGCCCCCACCCCATTCCCAACTTTCTAATGTACTGCATTCCCAGCCTAGCCATCTCCTTCCATTTCCATTTTCCCTTCATTCTCTTCATCCATTTCATCCACCTTTAGATCTTCACTATCCTAACATCCTCATCAACACTATCAACTTCATCAAGAGAGCCCCTGACCTCATTTACTGCCCCACTCTCATTATGAGTTTTGTTTTCCCTCATAAACACAATTTACACAAACATCAATTTAACATGGTGTTGTACTCTCCATTAGTTGCATCATCCAATTCTACAACAACAACCTACATCTCCTTCCTTCTTTAAATCCCTTTTGTCTCTTCCCCTACAATTTCCCATAAATCAAAAGCAACATTCACCCTTCTTCCTCCTCACTCATAGTGAATTATAATTAGCCCAAAATATAAAAAGTCATATAAAAACCACCCCTCTCCTATCATTTTAACTAGTAGAAAGTATAATAGTCCTAGTACCTACTATGACATTATGAAGAACTTAAAGCTACAATCCTAGTTTATACTATAGCTTATAACTTCTCTTACCACCATATTCCTTGTGGTGGTGCTCGTGGTGATCCTCATGGTGATAAAGTGTCGTCTTTGTTCTCTCCAAGAGGTGGAGAATGGGCAGCATTTCATATTCCAATGCCCCATCTACTATGAGATCTAGAGGAGGTACCATTGTTTGTATAGAGACAAGGGAGGTTCCTTATCCAACTTCTTCCACTATCATGATCAACAATGCCTAGCCCTTTTCCTTCCAAACGTTCAGACATGGAGCTTTGCAGAAGACCATTGAGGTCAATCCCACAGCTAATATAATCTTTCACCTCCTTTTAGCCCATCCCAAACAATGGGGGTACTAAGCATCCTTTAGATGTTGTCATTCCACACACATACACAAAGACAGGTCAAGGAGACAATGTCCTCCTTAGCATGCTACTACTAGACTACCCCAATATCCTCACCTTCATTCATGGCATCGTGATATGCCTCTATCTGGCATGGATTTGCTTCTATCCAACATCGAGGACCATCTAGCTCCCTTTTCCCACATATTGAAACAAGGTGGCAAGCACACATTACCAGTTTTGTTTCTACTTTAGGAGGTTCGTCAGACTTGAATGTTAGGCGAGATTCTAATAGGGGCACCCTGCTTCTTCCAAGGATTGTCCAATCTGGCCCTCTTATCCCCAGACAATATCATATAGATATCACTAGATCCTTTGTTGGCACTATCAAGGTGGTTGATGATGACATCATCAATCCCCCGACTTTTGCTTAGAACATTGCTACAGACATGTGACAATGCCGATATCTTGTCTCGATTTCCAACTTTGGTCTTCATCTTTCCTTTTAGGCAATTTGTACATGTACTTGGGTGTTATAATTTTAGTTTACCCACTTTGGATTTACCCCTCACTATATTCACATTGTTTAGTTTGTTCAAATATTCTTAGTATTTTAGTTAGCTTCTTTTTTAATCGTTTTGGATTTTTTCTACCCAAGTTCTTTTCTATTCTACTGGATGTAATTTCAAGTCCTATTGACTTACTTTGGTCATCCATGAAGATTAATATAATTTCATTTTTTCTTTCTTTCTTCCCCACAAACTTCTACCTTACATTCATAGAATATTGCATCTTGTAGGAAATAAATGGACCCACTCATGAACTTTTGTCCATTGTTTAGAGATTTAAAGCAATCAATAAAGCAGACTATTACCGGCCTTTGCCAGCTCTTCAGATTGGGACTGGTGTAATACAACAAATAGCTTCACTGTACTGAGCATATTTTGGAAAAATGTAGGAATGTTTGTGGCCAGTGGTTACAGCATTTCAACATTTACAAAGGTTTTCTACTTTGGAATTTTGGCCAGTGGTTAAAGCATTTCAACATTTACAAAGGTTTTCTACTTTGGAATTTGGAACGATATTGCAAAGTTTTACTAAATAAGTATTGATTAAATACAACTACAGTTTGTTCATAGTACATATCACTTTGAATGTGGTTTAAGGATTCTTCACATGTGTGATTTGGCAACCACTTTCCACAAGAAGAAAAAACACTAACAACTAGTCACAGAAATAAAGAAACTGGAGAGACTGATGATTCTTAATGATAAACAATAACATAACTATAATGGACAGGCCACGCAGAACATATGCATTATAGTAGCTCCTAGAAGAAACTGCACAATCCACAAGCCTCAATAGGATTTACAAAACAAAAGTATTACCAATTCATCAGCACGATCACTGAGAATTAACAGATGTGAACCACCTCGAACAGCCTCATCTGCAGCTTCACAGAGTCTGTTTATTGCTTTTTTCAGTGATCCATCAAGACCTTTGCTGATATCAAAAAATATTGGTAATCTGCGAGCCTTCAAATATGAATCTTTCTTCAATTGCTCTAGCTCTTCCTCATTCAGCACGGGACTTGTGAGAGTTACCTTTGCAAAATACAGATTTCATCAGGAATTGAAATCAATAAAACACAATATGCACCTTACCCTAAGAATCCTGGAGGCCTCTTTTCACAGCACCTTTGCTTAGATCGCATCTTCTGAATATAAATCAAACAACTTAATGAACCTTCAAAAACAATACCTGAGCAGCATTCTTTGGTCCAACCTCCAAAATATTTTCTCGTTTTCCAAGACTAACTTCCAGAGACATCACTAAACCTTCCCTTAGAGGATCAATAGCTGGATTTGTAACCTGCATCAATGAGAGTACAACCATCAATATTGTTTCCATATTTCTCACACCAAGAGAGTTTTCCTGGGACTACATCACATCACAAGCCTACCTTTTCTTTAAATGAACAATTTTTCATTTCTATCTGCAATTATTACCAATACAGATTCAAAAAATTGTGCAACTTTTACAATGAAAAAAGTCCATTTTTCAATTTGAATAAACACTTTGTAAAATAATGCATACATAGTCTAAATCAAGCTGAGCCTTTGGGCACTTGCAACTCTCTTATAGGGATCACAAGTATTAACTGATTTAGAAGAG
>ML802442.1:249203-271966 GCA_009831015.1 Picea engelmannii
AAATATGCTCCAAAATAGCTCCAAATATGCTCCCAAATTCGGCAAAATAACTCTCCAAATAAACCTCAAGAAAAGAGGCAAAATAACTCTTCAAATGAGCCCACCAATCACCTCTCCAAAGCAAGCTAGCAACCTTTCCAACTCAGCCCTACAATCAACTCTCTAAAACTCAAGAAAAACTCTTAGCTCAAAAACTCATGAGAAGCCAAATGAGTAGTGTGAGTGAAAGAGAGGGGGTGGGGTTGGCTTTATAGGTTCATTAGGGGCTCTAGA
Organism: Picea engelmannii; assembly: GCA_009831015.1. Classification (NCBI taxonomy): domain Eukaryota; kingdom Viridiplantae; phylum Streptophyta; class Pinopsida; order Pinales; family Pinaceae; genus Picea; species Picea engelmannii. The sequence continues at coordinate 249,477 of ML802442.1, forward strand.
AAATTCTAGAAGCTTCCCAAGCTTGGCCCCAACCCTAATCTTTTAAAAAAAATCAAAATTTATCTTAATTTTGCGTCCGCGGGCCTCCTTAGCAGAAAAAACCGGTTCCATACGGAATCGGCCAGTTCAAGGAAAAAAACCGGTTCCGTACGGAACCGGTCAAAAACAGTTCTGTGGTCCGGTTTGAACCGGTTTTGGTCTGAAACCAGTCGGACCGACCGGTTTTGCCGGTTGCGGTCCGATTCTGGTAACACTGCTGACACTGTTCATGAAGGAGCAAGACTTGTGGGATATCGTGACCGGTGGTATTCCAGCTCCCGCACCAGCAAAGACTATAGCGGAGGGCACACAGCAGGTGCGGCCAGTGGTAGATCCGGCAGTACAGGCAACACTGGAGAAGAAAGACATAAAGGCACAAAGAGTGATCCTAGAAGCTATCAAGGATCATCTGATTCCACATGTGGCAGAGAAGACCAGTTCCAAGGACATGTTTGATGCCCTGGTATCACTTTTCCAAAGTGATAATATGAGTCAGAAATGATTCTCAAAACCAAACTTAGAGAATGCAGAACGACCCACTCCGACAATGTTACCAGTTACCTTATGAGGATCACACAAATCGGTGACCAGATTGCAACTATTGGAGAGACAGTCTTGGAGGCAGAGCAAGTTAATGTTGCTTTGAATGGATTCACCAAGTCTTGAGAACCATTCATCATGGGCATCTGTGCATGGGAGCATCTTCCCAAGTGGGAGAGACTTTGGAATGACTGCATTCAGAAGGAGACTCGGAAGGAGTCCAGGTCCAGCAAGCAGGGAGGAGGAGGAGATGAAAACTAAGCCCTTGTCAGCAAAACTAAGAAAGGCAAAGGGAAAGCTTTTGTCAATAAGGGTGACAGTCAAGGAGAGGGACATTAGTCTAGGCAGAAGAGAGACAAAAGAAAGATCAAATGTCACATTTTCCATAAGAATGGCCATTTTTCTTCTCAGTGTCCACAGAGAAAGAAAGGCAAGGGGAAGCCGCAGATAGTTGCAGCGACAACAGAGACACAATTGAGCGAACTTGCATCAAAGTTCGAGAGTGACTTTTCACTCGTGTCTTGCCTTTCTACCAGCTCTATGCATGGGAGCATCTTCCCAAGTCAGAGAGACTTTGGAATGACTGCATTCAGGAGGAGACTCAGAAAGAGTCAAGGTCCGGCAAGCAGGGAGGAGGAGGAGATGAAAACTAAGCCCTTGTCAGCAAAACCAAGAAAGGCAAAGGGAAAGTTTTTGTCAATAAGGGTGATAGTCAAGGAGAGGGACATTAGTCTAGGTAGAAGAGAGACATGAGAAAGATCAAATGTCACATTTTCCATAAGAATGGCCATTTTGCTTCTCAGTGTCCACAGAGAAAGAAAGGCAAGGGGAAGCCGCAGATAGTTGCAGCGACAACAGAGACACAATTGAGCGAACTTGCATCAAAGTTCGAGAGTGACTTTTCACTCGTGTCTTGCCTTTCTACCAGCACTACTCCCAGGAGTGCATGGTACTTGGACAATGGTGCATCCCGCCACATGATAGAGGCTAGAGAGTTGTTCACCAGTTTTTCAGAGGATGACTCAGAGCTTCATGTAGAACTTGGCAATGAGGCCAAGTATGTTGTGACGGGACATGGGACGGTGCAATTCCATCTTGAGTCAGGAGGATCCTTTGATTCCCAGGAGGTAATGTATGTACCTGGATTGAAGAAGAACCTTTTGTCCATATCAGTCATGGAGGACAAAGGTTGCGAGGTTAACATCTGGAGGAGGCAGGTGTTCATCCACCCAGAGGGAGCCAATCCAGACACTGCTTTTAGGATTGGAGTTCGAGATGGGACCCTATATAGACTTCAGGGCCAACATGTTCAGGCGTTGATGCACACTAGTGAGAGCTTGTGTGAGTTGTGGCACAAGAGGATGGGACATCTCCATCACAGAGCTCTACCATTACTGAGGCAGATGATCACTAGACTTCCACACTTCAATCTAGATCATCAGGGGGTGTCCAGAGGCTGTGCTCTTGGAAAGAATGTCAAGGCATCATTTTCTAGCAGCGAGACTCAATCCAAACGCATTTTGGATCTGAAACATTCTAACGTTGGTGGGCCTATGTCAATTGCTTCAGTGAAGGGCACATCCTATTATGTGACCCTCATTGATGACTTCTCCAGTAAGACATGGATCTACTTCATGAAGACCAAGGATGAAGTCTTCGGTCATTTCAGAGAGTTCAACGCTCAAGTGGAGAACATGACATGAAAGAAGATCAAGGTGTTGAGGACAGACAACGAGGGATGAGTACACCTCTAAGGAGTTTATTGATTTATGCAAGGAGGAAGGAATCAAGAGGGAGAAGATTGTAGCCTACAACCCGCAGCAGAATGGGGTTGCAAAGAGGAAGAACCAGTCTATCATCAGTGCAGTGAAGGCCATGATCCACGATCAGAGTTTGCCTATGTTTCTATGGAACGAGGCATGCAACACGGATGTGTATTTGCAGAACAAGAGCCCACACCAGATACTGGAGGATAAAACATCGGAGGAAGCATTCATATGCAGGAGACCTGAGATAGGACATCTCAGGATTTTTGGTTGTCAAGTCTATATCCACATCCCTATAGAGAAGGAGACAAAGTTGCAGCCCTCAAGAGAGAGGGACATCTTGGTGGGTTACAGCAAGGATTCAAAGGCCTACAGAGTCTTCCTGACAGATCGGCGAAGGACAGTGGTGAGCCGATACATCAAGTTCAAGGAGAACTTGCCATCTAGGAAATCTCAAGATCTACCTAGAGTTGCAGAGGGGCCACAGGAAGTGGGCCCAAAGGATGAGCCAAGAACATAGACTTCCAGTGCAGGAACCTAGACTCCAGAGGAGGAGGAGCAGTCAACCCCTTCGACTTCAGTCAGGAGGCCCAGGTGGTTTGAGCAGACATTGAGGGATGCTCGGGAGCATGTTGAGCCTACCAGGACCACATTTCGGGAGAGCAGGCCTCAAAAGTTTCTGGCGTATATCACTTTGATGACCAGCATCATAGACTCAGAGCCCTATAGCTTTGAGGAAGCAACCAGCCAGCAGGTGTGGAGAGATGCCATGGTGGAGGAGTACAAGTCCATCATGAGGAATGACGTCTGGGAGATTGTGTTGAGGCCAGTGGGAAAGTCAGTGGTGACTTCCAGGTGGTTGTACAAGATAAAACATGCAACAGATGGTAGTGTGGAGAAGTACAAGGCGAGATTTGTGGCTCGAGGATTCTCTCAAAAAGAGAAAGTAGACTACGAGGAGACCTTTGCTCCTGTATCCAGATACTCCTCTATCCGAGCAGTACTTTCTATAGCTTCTGAAATGGGGTGGAGCATCCATCAGATGGATGTGAAGACCGCCTTCCTCAATGGAGTTATCAAGGAAGAGGTCTACATCGAGCAGCCACAGGGGTTTCAGGTCCATGACAGAGAGACACATGTATGGAGGCTAAAGAAATCCTTGTATGGACTCAAACAAGCCCCCAAGGCCTGGTACTCCAAGATCGACAACTATTTGCAGAGCATGGGCTTCACCAAGAGTGAGGCAGATCCCAACCTGTACTTCTTACTTGTTTGATTTGAGCCCCTCATCTTGGTGCTCTATGTGGATGATCTTATTTTGACAAGGGAAAAGAAATCAATTGCAGGATGCAAGTCAGACTTGGTGTCAGAATTTGAGATGAAGGACACTGGGTCGATGCACTACTTTCTAGGACTTGAGGTATGGCAGTGATCGAGCGAGATCTTCCTCGGACAGGGGAAGTACATCTTATAGATCCTGAAGAGATTCAGGATGGAGGATAGTATACCAATGGCCACTCCGATGGTGACCAGCCCGAAGAAGAATGATTTTTCAGCTTCAGAGTTGGCAGACTCCAGACAGTACAGGCAGTTGATTGGCTCATTGATGTATCTGGTAAACACTCAACCAGACATCTGCTTTGCAGTTAACATGATGCAGAAGCATCGCCAACGTCAAGCGAGCGTGGGGCAACCGCAACACATTTTGAGCACATGATAAATTGTTTAAAAACTTTTGAAGATTGGATGCGCCAAACTTAAATGTGATAGTTAAGGAGAGGCGTACTAATAGATTGTAATCAGACCTTGAGCGACCCGCTCTCGTCTGAAGGACTAAGAAGGCATTTATGTTAGTAGGTAGCTTTAATGCATAGATTAGACAGTTTAGAATGAGAGAGGGAAAACGGAATATAGACACCCTCATTGTGTATTGTAACATTAGAGAGAGTGGGAAGGGCATAGAAAAAAGGAGAGCAGAGAGTTGTGTGAAGACACCCATGTACAGAGATTTGAATTAATAGAGAAATCTTTGACTCAAATTCATGGTACCGGGTTTGTTCTCTGTGTATGTATATTGAATGTTATGTTCATGGTTTTACTTTTTCTGTCATACAATTGCTTTTGTGCTATGTATGAATGATTTCTTGTTGAGTATTTGAACTCTGAGAGAGAGAGAGAGTAAGAGGAATGAGTTTCAATTGTTTCTCTATCTAAGCAAGAGTTCCTGCAAGGAGTGCAGTTGAATTGTCCGCAAGGAGTGCGTTGACAAAGGGTTCAGAGGTTTGTCTCTGAAAGCTCAGACTAGATAGTTTTTGTTCTCATTCACACAAAAGTGCAGTTAGGCACAGGACCCGTGCAAGGAGTGTGCAAGCCGAGGGAAAATCTCGTAGCAAAGTATTGAGAGACTGCTGCTGCAGAGTGTGCGCAAGGTCGAAGAGCGTTCAATACTTCAAGTGTTTGGAGGTTGCCGCAAGGAGTGCGTGCAAGGGTCTTCTTTAAGACTCGAAGTTGTGAGAAAGCTCAGGAAGGGTAAAGCCTTTGAAACTATTGAAGGCAGTACAAGAAGTTGGTGCAATTGAGTGATTAGAAGGCATCGGAAGTTTGTGCCGTAGGTGGATAAGTCCGGGGAAGAATCCTTGGTTCATTCCGCAGAAATCGTCTGAGGGAAGAAACAGACGGTCGAAATTCTCTGTAGAGAATTAGCGAAATCCCGTCAACCGTCCGATCTGACAAAGAAGCGAGGAGGTTACGACTGGGTTTCCAAGGTGCAAGCTTAGAAGATTGTGAACCGTCGGATCTTCACTTAGATACCCGTCAGTCGTCCTACCTGACAGGAGTTGCACGGGGTTTAAACCCTCTCAAGCCGAGCGAAGGTCCCGAAAGGTATCGGGGTATCAAGGTGTCGGAGTTCGGAATATCGGAAGTCCTGTGGAAAAGAGATCAGGTAAATCCACAGTGAAAACCCCGAAACAAATCAAAACCGTCCATCTGTCGGGACACGTGGCAGGGATCGAGAGTCATCGGCATCTCGGAAGTCTAGAGACCAAGAGTCCGAGACCTTTTGAGTCCCGAAACAGTGAAAGGATCACAGTCGTGGATCTAAGGAAGGACGCGTGTCGCGTGATCATCCAAATCGGAGATTCGGGCACTGGGACTCACATAAGTGAGCGGTTTGACTTTGCATTTGGCGAAGTCCGAGGTTTGATCTGAACCGTCCATCCATTTGGGACGCGTGGCGAAAATCCGAGAAGTCGAGGTTCGTCGTTTCGTGGATCCTGAAGACAGGAAACATCCACATTTCGGAATTGCGAAATCCGAAATCCCGATAAGTTGGAAAACTCCATCGAGAGGGGGACCAGCTGTCGTCATACCGGGAAATCGGAATTCGAGAGATCGGAAGAACCGAGGACAAATGCATTTCGACATTTGAAACCCCGAAGTCCCGAGGGAGATCCGGAACCGTTGGTTTAGTAGACGATCACAGCCGTTGATCGTGTTTACGATGGAAGGGATTCCTAGTTGACATCATATCGGGATTCGGAGGATCGAGGATCCTGAGGACAAGGGGTCAAATACCTCTTGACATCCGAAAGCCCGAAATCCCGAAAAGAGGTAGGACTGCAGTCATATAAGGCAAGGTCGGGTGGACCACGAGTCTAGCCCGGAGGGCTAACTGAAGTTAAAGCATATTAAGATAGCGGAGATCGGGAAACCGAAGGACAAAGTTGTGACATCGGGATTTCGAAACCCCGAAGCCCGAAATTCCATTTTTCTGTTGTGAAGGGAACAGCAATCGGGCCTAGAGGCTGCGAGGAGCAGAAAAGACCTGTGGGTCAATTTTAATAGAGATTCCAGTGGAGAATCAAAGGAGCCACTCCGGCTCGAGGGTAAAATTTGAACGATCCTTAAGACCGGGAGGTCAGCACAGAGGCCTTTGCCGAGGCAGAGGGTGATAGCCTGCATCATAACACCTTGAGCCAGTTCATGGTGGAGCTGAGGGAGGTTCACTGGGTTGTAGCAAGCACGTGCTCAGATACTTGCAAGGCACAGTAGCATATGGATTGCAGTACCTTGGTGGAGTTGGTGTGAGGTTGCAAGGCTACTCAGATTTAGATTGGGCAGGCAGTGATACAGATCTCAAAAACACCTCTAGGTGTTACTTCGGCTTGGGGTCAACAGTGATTTCCTAGTTCAAGAGCAAATAGGCCTCGGTAGCACTTAGTTCAACTGAGGTTGAGTATATGGCAGCCAACTTACCTAGTTGTGAAGCCATCTGGCCTCGCAAGCTACTCACAGGACTATTTGGTCAGGAGTTGGAACCTACTGTAATTCATTATGACAACCATAGTTGCATAAGACTCTCAGAGAATCCAGTGTTTCATGACAAGTCGAAGCACATTGAGATCAAATACCACTTCATCAGAGACATGGTGCTAAAGGGAGTAGTAAAGCTCCAATAAATTCCTATAGATGAGTAGTTGGCAGACATGTTCACCAAGCCCTTCGTGAAGGGCAAGTTTGTCTTCTTTCGAGACAAGCTTAAAGTGGTGGAGTATACCTTCCTCACTAAGAGGGAGTGTTAGTGATTGTAGCTCAGACAAGTATTTCCGCAAGGGTGTCTGCTTGTGGAAACCGTCATTTAATGTATCCTATGCTTTTTCTAGAGTTCACTTTATTAATTAATTAATAAAGTGAACGTCTTTTCTTAAAGTGACTTTTAATTAATAAAGTGCCCAAGTTGGTGTTGATATTATGGTAGCTGCGAGAGGTATTAACCTCTACGTGTAACCTTTGACAAGACTAGAATATTCCAGAAAGCAAGAGAAACCCTAAACAAATGTGTAGAAACCCTAGAAGACATGTCGACTCAATAAAAGAATTAATCTTTAAGTATTAACCTCTAAAAGAAGAAGTCGGTGTTAGGATATTCAGACACTTAGGAGTTAGTTAAGATCTACTTGGTCTAATATGTCGTTCGGTAAAAGTGTGTTTCTTTAGTATGCATTAGTATGCATTTGTAGTTAGGAAATCCGACGGTCACGATATTTTCCCGACATAGAGTGATCTGACGGTTCATACTCTCCTTGATCTTAACGGCCATTAATATGTGGCTTAACACCCGATTGGTCCATGATCTCTATTTAAAGAGCATGGAGGGTCATTTGTCGATGATCGATTGTCAGAAACTCTCTTGTAAAATCTCTCTGTAATCTTTTTCTTTGCATTAATAAACTGCTCCAAGTGGCCGCGTTGGTTGGGGCCGTGGATGTTTCCCCGTAGGGGTTTTACCACATGAAAACATCGATGTGTTGATCTTTGATCTGGTTATGTGAGTGGTTACCGAAGATGTTCGTCCTCTGTTGGAATACCTGTGTTGTCGAACAGTCGGCCTGGACAAGTGACAAGAGCACTATAAATAAGAGGGCACTAGAGCTCATTTGTCACTCTTACTCTCACAACTGCATAAGGACTAGTGGTGCACAAGTTTGGAGAGGGAGTGCAGCTGCAGCTGTTGCAACTAGCATTTGGGTTTTGGTTGGACTTTCTCTTGGTTATGGTTTGGACTTTCTACTTGGTTTCTGGTTATTCTTGCTTGGTGAGCTACCCTTGGAGAAAGGTGCGCTAGCCTTGGTTGGCTATTGGTCTGTTACTGGAATTATTTTTTCTGTCAAGGTTAAGGTGCTCCGTGGTGGCCTTTGTCCCTATGGTTGGGTGACAATATTGCTATATTGTCTATGGAAAAACGAGCACATCTCTTTATTTTCTAATAGGTTATAGGCCCACACTATCTTCAGACAATCTAACCACTGGAAGATAGATTGGGAATTTATTTGGTAAGCTCGTTATGGCACCAGTTACAGCTGCAGCTAGGTTTTCTGATTATGCAGCTGCAACAAACCCTAACCCTTGTGTTCAGGCACTTATGATGAAACGTTTGACCTAATTCCTTGACATCCTAATGTGCCCTAGCCTAGCGCACCTCTTGGTACTCTCAACTAGCAAAAACATCAGGTTTGAATTTTTTGTCAAAGTCAAAGTTTGTTTGGTCAAATTCAAAGGTTGACTGGTCAAAGTCAAAGGTTGACTTTGGTCAAATTGATTTTGTGGTCAAAGTTGAAATTTTAGAGTTTCTAGCTTGTTCTAATGATTGAATCTTCTGATTGAGTTTCTAATCTCTTCTTGTCAAGATGGTATCTAGTTTCAGATTGGAAGAGAAGTTGGACGATGTTACAAGATTTCAAAGGTATGCACTTGTATATGCTATCTAAGTTATATCATCTAGCAAAACATGAGTGTGTTTGCAGGGAAAGTACTAGAGATCTTGTCCAAGCTGTAATCTTGGATTCAGTGCATTCAGAAGAACAAGTGCATCCTCCATAGCAATTGAGGCTTCAGGTTCCAGGTTTGATTAAATTGTTAAGCTTCAAATTTGTGTATATCAAGGGTGATAGTTACTACATTACAAATTGTGAAAGCAATCTTTGAAAGATTCTATTATTGCTAGGTGCAATGAATACTTGACTACATATGAATACTATTGATATAGATGCTTATTATACTTCTTTGCAAGATGAACTAACATCTCATCTAAATAGATATTTCTTGTTTGTTCTTGTTGTTCTTGTTCTAGCAGGTACCCTTGTGAAATATGTTTGATGAACAATCCTTGCGGAAGCTATCATAGAAGAAGTTTATAAGGATGACACAACTGCCAGATGGGCAGCAATCAAAACAGATAGAAACAAACTTAAAGAGACTCAGAGGAGTTAGACTCAAAGGAAGTCATAAATCAAAAGGAAACCAGAACAGGCTTGTGACACTTTGTAGAAAGCAAAGAGAGATACAACAGACGAAAGCATGGACTCTCTCAAATGGAGGGAGTTGATCACATAATTCCAAAAGAAGAGCATGCATATTGCTCATTCAGGCATGAAGCTGGGATTAGGAGGGAGCTAATCCCCAACGATATAATCCATTGAAGAAGAATCTGTAAAGACTATGAAGTATCTATCCATGTTCTTCATTGGAAGTAGCAACCATGATAAGCAGCACGTGTTCAGTTTGACTCTAGAAGAAGTCTTCTTCAAAAAGAAGCCTTGAATATCCTTGGTTGTCCATCTACATTTATATTCCTATGGCAGAGGGTTGGAGCCTTCAAGAAAGAAGGGCATGTAATCTATAGAAGATTCGATGGACTCCAACATTGAAGAGAAACATGGTCCAAGAAAGAAAGAAAAGTTAGAACAACCAATTGAACCAGTTTGAACCCACTAGAAGCAATCAAGCAGAAGGAATGGAAGGAAGTTATGATGAAGAACAATGTATGTGAGAAATTTTGAAAAAGACTTAAGCATTGATAGATACAAGGCGAGACTCGGGGCTAGAGGGTTTCTCCCAATAGGAGGGAGAAGACTACGATGACAGTTTGTTCTAGTAACCATATATACCTCTACCTGAGCCATTATATCTCCTGCAGTGTCCATGGGTTGGAGTTTACATCAGATGAATGTAAAGATTGTTCTTCTCAACAGAATAATTGGAGAAGAAGCGTATGTAGAGCAGCCTCAAGGTTTTGAAGTACACCAGAAAGAGACCCTTGTATGCAGATGGAAGAAGATCTTGTATGGATTCAAGCAAACTTGGTGCAGAGCCTCTCATGTACAGCAGAAGCATGGCGAAAACTTCCTATGACAGAGGAAGTATATTGAAATGGTTCTTCAGAAGTCCGAGATAATGGATTGCAAATCCATGGCAAACTCCCATGATGACAGATCTGAAGAATTTGAGAGACTCTGATCCAGTAGACCCGTCTCTGTATCGACAATCGATTGGCTCGTTAATGTATTTGGAGAATACTCAGTCGGATACTTTCTTTATGGGACGTTTGAGTTATGATATACAGTTGTATGGATTTATCGATTCAGATTGGGCAGGGAGTGCAGATGACAGAAGAAGTGCTACTTGGATATGTTTCAGTTTGAGCTTTGGCACGATTTCATGGGCTAGCAGGAAACAGAAGTCTGTTGCACTCAGCACTACAGAAGCAGAGTATATTGCAGCTTGTGATGCTTGTACAGAACCAATGTGGCTTCCTAAGTTGGTTTCTGGACCCTCTGATCAGGTGTTATATTCGACCATGATATATTGTAGTAGTCAGAGCCATGTGAAGCCTTCAAAGAACCCAGTGTTCCATGATAGGTCGAAGCACATAGAGATCAAGCATTATTTTCTCCGTGATAAAGTCTAGAGGGGAGAAGTGGTTCTCCAGTATATCTCCACAGATGAGAAGATAGCAGATATTTTGGTAAAGTCTTTGTCCAAGATGAAAAGTTTGCGTACTTACGGGACAAGTTGGGGCTCGTGGAGACAACTTCCTTATTGAAAAAGGAAGTGATTACTCCCAGATTGGGAAGGAGCACTGATATGTTGTTGATTTATGGACAGTCATTTTCCAGTTTGGAAAATGGTCCAGGTTGGGCAGTTCCTTTCCAGTCAGGGAAGTGATTCGAGATTTCTAACGGACAGTCATTTTCTAGTTCGAAAAATGGTCCAGATCGGACAGTCATTTTCGTAATGAAAATGGTCCGATAGATTGTTGATGTACCATAAACAGTGATTCCCCTTGTGGCCAGTGTGGGGGAATGGTTTAGGACAGTCATTCTTCTTGGCAGTCACTCTGAGTAGTGGTCAAGTAGAATGGTCCACCTCGTCGGGCAGTCATTCCTTCAAAGTTCACAGTTGTGAGCAGTTTCGAAGAATGGTTCGTTTTGGAGGTTGGTGCAGGACAGTCATTTCCATTAGAAAATGGTCCGAACAGTCATTCCCTAGGGCAGACTCATTCTCTCCAGGTTGCACTATGATTAGTACCGAAAGAATGGTCCAGTTAGGTGAATGGTCCAAGTTCAGCAATCAAGGACAGGCATTCCCTAGGCTAGACTCATTATCTCCAGGTTGCACTATGATTAGTGCCAGAGGAATGGCCCGGTTAAGTGAATGGTCCAAGATCAAAAATCAGGGACAGTTATTCTTCTATGCTTGGGAAGAATAATCCAGATAGCCCATGGCTGATGTTTTACTTTCTGAGGGTAGATACTCTTCCATATCTCACAATTGTGAGTGGAAGAATGGCCCACATGACTCAGTTTGTATCATGATATTGTTTATGCAGGTGGATATCAGATGATATGATTGTTGTAGAGACTGTACGTCTCTGGACAGTAGTTGTATGCTACTATGGTGGATGTGTTCCACTGGTTGTGACTGTGTCACTGGTTAGTTGCCATGTGCTACTAGGTGTGGTTGTGTACCACTAGATAGTAGTTGTGTACTATTATGGATAGACATAGTTGTGTTCTATTGAATGGCATTGTTCTTATTGCCATGGAGACTACCACTAGTGTTGGAGATGATTGTCAGCTAGATGGATAGTAAGTGTGTTGATGGACAGATATTCTCAAGGCGGAGAATGGTCCAAGCAGGAAAAATTATTGGTGGACAAACATCCTTCCTGTGGAGGATGGTCCAAGTTGAAAGATTACTGGTGGACAGACATTCTCCCTGTGGAGAATGGTCCAGGTTGACAAATTGTTGATATACCATGGACAACTATTCTTCTAGGACATATGTTTGGTTTAGAAGAATGGTTCATCTCCCTGAGTTCACAATAGTGACCAAAGTGGAGAGATTGATACAGGACAGACTTTTTCCCTAAGTTCACAATAGTGGTCGAAGGGAAAATGGTCCAGGACAATCATTCTTCTAGGACGTATGTCTGTATTAGAAGAATAGTCGTTGTAGCCCATGGCATGGCTTCCAACATTTGTTGGAATAGTTATTCTTCTAGGACATATGTCTGGATTAGAAGAATAGTTCTTGCATCACTCTATGGAGTGAGTGACTTATTCAGCATCATGCCTGATTACTCAGATGGAGTATGGCTTCGAGAGATGATGCAGTTAATGCTATCAAATGATACTGATAGTGATGATGTTGCTCATGAGTTGATCTACGTGATGCGATAGCTTGTGTGGCTATGATGATGCTACCGGTTGAATGGTATGTTTGTGCTCAAGACCATTGCCTTTAATACCTCCCTAGTTAGGAGGGAGTGTTGATATTATGGTAGTTGCGGGAGGTATTAACCTCTACGTGTAACCTTTGACGAGACTAGAATATTCCGGGAAGCAAGAGAAACCCTAAACAGATGTGTAGAAACCCTCGAAGACATGTCGACTCAATAAAAGAATTAATCTTTAAGTGTTAACCTCTAAAAGAAGAAGTCGGCCTGGACAGGGGGCAAAGAGCAATATAAATAAGAGGGCACTAGAGCTCATTTGTCACTCTTACTCTCACAACTGCATAAGGACTAGTGGTGCGCAAGTTTGGAGAGAGAGTGCAACTGTAGCTGCTACAACTGGCATTTTGGTTTTGGTTGGACTTTCTCTTGGTTATGGTTTGGACTTTCTGCTTGGTTTCTGGTTATTCTTTCTTGGTTTGCTACCCTTGGAGAAAGGTGCGCTACCCTTGGTTGGCTATTGGTCTGCTACCGGAATTATTATGTCTGTCAAGGTTAAGGTGCTCGGGCGTGGCCTTTGTGCCTATGGTTGGGTGACAATATTGCTATATTGTCTATGGAAAAATGAGCACATCTCTAATTTTCTAACAGTTGGGTCACTTAGTGATTTAATTAAAAGAGAGCCATTGATCTCACAGTTAGATCTTGACTGTTGAAATTAGGTAAATGGCTCAAGTCAAAATTATAAAACACAGCAAGGGGCAAAGGACAAAGACACGGAAAAAGCATTTACTTCACAAGTCACGTGAATAAATGTGGAGATCAGAGATCTTATTTCAGCACTTGGCGAGAGAGGAAGACGCAACAGTGAGCACCAGCACGCACAGGACAACAAGCAGGTCACACAGAACAGACCGTACAAGCCATCCGTACAGTCATACGAACCGTACGGATCCGCACGTGCGACTCTGCAGAAGGGTCGTACCACACGTGTGAGTCTGCAAAGGGGTTTTCCAGGTGTTTGCAATGTAGTACAGACTATACAGCAGAGTTTCAGCAGTGCTTGGCACAGAAAACAAGGTGTTGGGTGAAGAGAAACCAGGTTTGCTGTTTGCTGTAATTTTTCCTCGGAGCCATTTTCCCTGTAAGGGAGCTCTTGTAAGTTCTAAAGATATTTTGAATGAACTGATTTAGAAGAGCAGAAAATAATTGTGCACGTGTGTGATTGCTTTTCTCGTTTTCCGCTGCATTAAATGTTAAATAATTCCAGTAGTGTAATCCAGATCTGATCTAGTTTATCTAGGCACTGGTTTTAAGAAATTAACAACCAGCTATGAAGACGAGAAATCTTGTGTGACCATTCAACATTACTAGAGAACCAACATAACCAATTATGTAATTAACTCAATGAATAAGGTTCCTTTGCATGCTGATCTACTAAACAAAGCACATATGCTGCTCATTGTACTTCACGACATGGCAGCAGATAGATCAAGAATAAAATAGCATTGAGCAGCAAACTCAACTGTAAATTCTCATTAATTGAATAAAATTGTACAGCAAGATATGAACAGCATGAAGCTAAGAATAATAACCAAGTAATCAACAATTCAACATGTTTACAATCTTGAGGGAAGGTATAAATAATCTATCTAAGGGAATACAAAACAATTTGTTTCTTGTCCATTCATATTCTCCAATTTACAAAAATTCAAGAGAAAAAAAGTGACAAAAGATGATCAATAACGACTCATGATCTTCAGCGCATGAGCTATCGATCCACATCAATGGAAGAGATTGTTTTGGTTGTGCATCTGCGATAAGAATCAGCACGCCAGGTTACACAGCATATATTAGCGTGATCAAACTTATGCCTACGCCACTGGGTAAGAGTGTCGAAGCTATGCAACAAAGAATATTAGCACGTCTACAACATAGCACCAAATTCTACTCTAATCCACGTCAAACATCAGCCACTGCAATGTGTATTCCACATTAATTATTCTGTGTTATTTTGCACATATGATATAGCGATAAAAATCTACACACCCATTCTTAGATAAATTCCTGGTGAACCTCTCATTAGTGCAATTCCACCACTTATGGACTTAGTCAATCTCAAACTCCTCTCGAGATCAAGAGATAGCAATGTTTAAGAAACATCTTACGTTATTTAAAAGCAAGCACGTGCATAGAAGTAGAAAATCCATGCACATGCAAGATAAGCTAAAAAGCTGTAAAAGCTATTTTGCGATAGGATGCTCTATTTCAAGAAAAGTTGATCTATTATATTTATCTTCAATGGCCAATTTTGAAACGAATTTGTACTATAAATGTTGTTGATTGCAGCTTCATGAGACATCCTCCGGATCATTCTCCTCTGGACTAAGTTGAGACATCTGTGAGAGAGAGCCCAAGTGTTGGGTGTGCCCATGTGATGGGTGTGCGTCAGACTCTGAACTGAGTTGTGATGACGTGTGGTCTCTTGTCTACTCCTCTGGACTGAGTTGAGATGACTTGAGATGGTCTCCTGCCTTGTACTCCTCTGGACTGAGTTTAGTCAACTTGCGATGGTCTCTTGCCTTGTACTCCTATGGACTTAGTTGAGTCGGCTTGAGATGGTGCTTCAGATGGTACTCCTGTGGACTCAATTGAGTTAATCTGTTAAGTGTGACATCCATGTGGCTAAGCACAGGTGGATGTGTCCCTAGTGGCTGAGCACTAGAGGATCAGAGAGATCCTTGCTATATTGTCTGAGAGTAAGATTTGTTGTAACCCTAATTTATGTTGTAAAGGGTACCAGTCGGCCCCACCATATGAAAGATAATTAATATTGTGTAAAGATTAATTATATTTTTGAATTATAGAAGTCGGCCCTATTGTGCCAATAGACACACCTTTTGATGTGTCAGGTTTTGTATAAATAAGAGTGGATCCCCATTGTGGATCACACTCACACACTTGTCATCTCAGAATTTCAGCAAGCACTTGTACGGCTGAAGTGCGCACCTCTCTTGGGCGCAAGTTTCTAGGTTTTGTAAGCACCCTCTTGTGTGCTAAGGTCTATGGTGTGGGGGATCTTCTCTTGAGAATATAGCAAAAGATTGTTGGGTTTTTTCCCTTGATTGAGAAGGGTTTTCCCAGGATACTTCTTGTGTTCTTGTGCATGGTTATTCTACTTGTGATCTTAGTTATTGAAGCACTTGTGTATGGTATTGTTGCATTGTTTATGGTTCAAGTACATGCTAAATGAAATAAACTACATGTGCATGAGCTAAGCATTAAAATTCAACATGGTATCAGAGCAGAGTTCCTAAAGAGACCATTGCACAAGCCATTGAAGAGGCTAGCCATCACCTCATTGTTGCAACTGCAAAAACGGCTCCCCTTCTTTTGCTAGTTTTTGCACTTTACACTGGAACGTTGAGGCTAATTTTTGCATAGGAGTGTACGGCCTCCTTCAGCGCACCTCCAGAGACTCTCAGATTGCAAATCATAGAACTTTTGATTTTTGGCCCTAGGGTTTCCGCAATTTTCCGCAGAATTTTGATTTTAGGGTTTTTGCAGCTCATTGAAGGATTTTTTGCAGCTCACCAGTGTTCTTCTGACTTTCCAAGGCTTATTGTTGGCAGTCATGACTCATAAGTCCAACGAAACCTAAGGTTGCTAGCCTAGCCTAGCCGTTAGGTTTCCTTGCCTAGCCGTTAGGGTTTGTGGAAGAATCTGCAA
This sequence comes from Picea engelmannii, assembly GCA_009831015.1. NCBI lineage: Eukaryota > Viridiplantae > Streptophyta > Pinopsida > Pinales > Pinaceae > Picea > Picea engelmannii. Next base: position 265,566 of record ML802442.1, read on the forward strand.
ACCATGAGGAACAGAACTTTGGTGGAAGATAGGCTTGAAACAGCTACTGATGAAGAAAAAGATGATTGGAAGGCAGATGACGTCAAAGCAAGGAAGATAATCATCCATTCAGTAAGAGGTCGTCTATTATCTCGTATTGCTACCTTAAAGACAACTTATGAGATGTATGATGCATTGAAGAATATGTTTGAGAGTAACAACACCCTCAGAGCCCTTACACTGAAGAATCAACTTCAATATATCAAGATGACAAAAGATGACACCGTTGCTACCTTCTTCGTGAAGACTTCATAGATCAGTTGGGTGCCATTGGAGAAAACATATCAGACAGAGAACTTGTCATGACTACTCTCAATGCTCTTCCAAGACATTGGGAACCATTTCTTCAAAATATCAGTGGAAGAGCAGATCTACCTGAGTTTGACCGTCTATGGACAGACTGCACTTAGGAAGAAACCAGACTTATAGCCAAAGGAGTGCAAGACTCCAATCATGATGACAATCAAGCCCTTGCCTCTCAAACAAAGAGAGGAAGAGGAAATAGAAAAAAAATTGGCAAAGCATTTAAAGACGAGAAAACTTCAGCAACTTCAAGTCATGAATATAGAAAAGGCATTTCAAGGATTCAATGTTTCAGATGTGATAAGTATGGACACATTGCGAGAAATTGTTCTACCAGGAAGAAAGGAAGACAATATGTATCCACTGCAAATGTCGATTCAGAACCACATCAAAGAGATGAAGACATAAAAGATGAGGCATTCTTCTTCATATCTCAGCTTTCTCAGGAGGACCAAAAGCAAGATTGAGCATGATTGTAGACTAAGGTAAGTTTTGTACTACATTCCTTATTTGATTTCATCATTACTCTGTAGTTGCTTGGATTTTGATAATGAAGGGTATTATCCCTGGTATAGGAGCCCTCATGACTTGGACCATTATCCCTGGTACGAGAGTCCAAATTTTCTTGGTTGGTTAGTATCCTAGTACAGGAGGCCATTTTGATTGTTATCCCTATGGGAGGTCATCTTGGTTATTATCCTAGTACGAGAGGCCAGCATAGTACTGTAGAGACAATAGAGGACCTGAGAAGACATGGGATGTCTCCAGGTTAGCAACACAAGAAAAGGTTGATGTCCTTCAGGACGGATGTTTATCCTTCAAGACTTCAAAGGGAGTCACTTGACTCAGAGGGAGTCACTTGACTCAGATGGAGTCAAAACTATTTGAGAAGAAGGAAGAAATGGTACATTCTCCCCCTTCAGCAGTTCAAAGGGAGACAGTTATTGATCCAGTTGATCCAGTTGATCTTGTAGCTCCAGCTGATGATTCCCAGAGACATGGCAGTAGGCCAGGAGAGGCCTACATGGGCTCGACAGACTCTGCTAGAGGCAGAGGGACATGCAGCTCCTCGTGATACATTCCGAGAGAGCAAGAGACCACAGAGATTTTCGAGCTATGTTCCAGCTATGAGCCACATCATTGATACTGAACCTTCTTGGCATGGAGAAGCAGCAGGACAGCAGTTTTGGCAAGATGCCATGACCGAATAGTATCAATCCATCTTGAAGAATGATGTGTGGGATATTGTTCTGAGATAAGAAGGGAAGTCTGTGGTGACTTCCAAGTGGATCTATAAGATCAAACATGCAGCTAATGGAAGTGTTGAGAAGTACAAAGCGAGATTTGTGGCTAGAAGATTCTCTCGGGTGGAGGGAATAGATTATGAGGAGACATTTGCTCTTGTTGCCCAAATACACTTCCATCTATACGATTATTGATCTTGCAGCATCCATGCATTGGAAACTACATCAGATGGATGTGAAGATAGCCTTTCTCAATGGTGAGATTGAGGAAGAAGTTTACATCGAGCAGCCAGATGGATTCGTGATACATGAGAAGGAGTCTCATGTATGCAGGTTGAAGAAAGCCCTGTATGGACTAAAGCATGCACCTCATTCTTGGTATGAGAAGATTGATGGACACTTGATGAGTTTGGGCTTCAGCAAGAGTGTTGTTGATCCCAATCTATCCTATCACATTGTTGGTGACGAATGGATTTATTTTGGTCCTATATGTGATGACTTATTCCTCACCGATTCAGAAAGCCTTGTTAATGAATGCATGTGTGCATTGGCTTCTGAATTCGAGATGAAGGACCTTGGTATGATGCACTACTTCTTGGGACTAGAAGTATGGCAGAGGACTAATGAGATTTTCCTGAGTCAAGGAAAATATACAGTTGAGATATTGAATAGATTCGGTATGACGGACTGCAAATCCATGCCTACATCGATGGTGATGAATTTGAAGAAGATGAACAAGGCTTCTTCCGAGTCAGGCGAGATTGATCCACATCCTTATAGATAGTTGATTGGATCATTGATGTATCTGGTTAACACCAGACCTAATATATGCTATGCAATGAGTTGACTCAGTCAGTTTATGAGCCAGTTGAGACAGACACACTGATAGCAAGGAAGCATGTGTTGAGATATCTACGAGGCACAGTTGGTTATGGCCTGAGATATGACTATGGTGTAGACATGAGATTGCAGGGATATGCCGATGCAGATTCGACAGGGAGCGTTGCGGACCAGAAGAGTACATCCGGTTGTTGTTTTATTTTGGGATCTGCCATGGTTTCCTGGTGCAGCAGGAAACAGACTTATGTGGCTTTGAGTACCGCAAAAGCAGAGTACATAGCGTTATGTATGGAAGTCTGCGAAGTGGTGTGGCTTCGCAAGCTCCTTGCAAATTTATTTAGTCATGAGATGGATTCCACCATTATCCATTGCGATAACCAGACTTGTGTGAAGCTCTCAGAGAATCCTATGTTTCACGATAAATCGAAACACATTGAGATCAAATACCATTATATCATAGATATGGTGCAGAGGAAAGTAGTACACGTGCAGTACCTTTCTACACATGAGCAGGTTGCAGATGTCTTCACCAAACCGCTTGCCAGGACGAAGTTCGAGTACTTCCGTGAGAGACTTGGCCTAGTGGAGAATGTCTCCCTAGCTGAGAGGGAGTGTTGTTGATTGCAGCTTCATGAGACATCCTCCAGATCGTTCTCCTCTGGACTGAGTTGAGACATCTGTGAGAGAGAGCCCAAGTGTTGGGTGTGCCCATGTGATGGGTGTGCGTCAGACTCTGGACTGAGTTGTGATGACGTGTGGTCTCTTGTCTACTCCTCTGGACTAAGTTGAGATGACTTGAGATGGTCTCCTGCCTTGTACTCCTCTGGACTTAGTTGAGTCGGCGACTCTTGGGATGGTCTCATGCCTTGTACTCCTATGGACTTAGTTGAGTCAGCTTGAGATGGTGCTCTAGATGGTACTCTTGTGGACTCCGTTGAGTTAATCTGTTGAGTGTGACGTCCCTGTAGCTGAGCACAGGTGGACGTGTCCCTAGTGGCTGAGCACTAGAGGATGAGAGAGATCCTTGCTATATTGTCTGAGGGTAAGATTTGTTGTAACCCTAATTTATGTTGTAAAGGGCACAAGTCGGCCCTGTTATCCCCTATCCTAGGGATAACTAAGGAGATCATGTCTCGAGGCCCACAGGTCCTAGACATGGAGTGCTGAAAGCTAGACAACTTGAGTATGGCCTCGGAGGGCCCATTTTTTCTTCAGTGCAACCCATCTATCAGCAGCAGCAACATCCATCCCACCAGCCTGGTCCTGAAGTAGCAGTAAGTCTTGCTCCACGAGGTAATGAGTCCGGGTATCATGATATGTGTCACTCTGATTTTTGAAGCACTTGAATATGTTGCACTGAATTCTCCTTCATTTCATAACATTTGCTTGGAAATTATGCTCTTTAACTTGCTCATATCTAGGAGGGTGACATGATGCCCTAGTAAGTTTATCTCCCTTTAGGATGGATTGCCATTGGGTGGGTCTATGAAAGGTCATCGTCTATTCCCTCCATACTTATAACTTTCCATCTTTATTCCTCTCATTTCCCCCTACCTTTTTTCGGGCATTGGGATTTGCCACACTAGGAATGGTTGTACCTTTCCTTGTGGGAAGAAGGGGCTAAAGGCCCATAGGGTAAAAGTAGCTGGCAAGAGTTAAAAGCCAAAATGAAACCTTTGAGATGCTTCGCCCAGGGATTCCCGAGAAAGCAATAAAAGGCTTCTCAGTAAGAAAAGGGGACCTGTAAGATAAAACAAAACTTAAGGTACTAGTTGGTGGATGGGAGGTCTCATCATGAGCCAGCCTATTAGGTCCATGGGCATGTAGCAGTATGACACTACCATCTATCTGGTCACCAAACCAGGGTAGTTGCTCTTGGTAGCATAGCTAAGAGAAAGGGGGTCTCATCACGAGACAGCCTTCTCATTTCCGTGAAATGCTTCTGGGTAACACTATCACCTCTGGTCACCACGCGAGGACAATGTCCCCCAGCTTTTCCCTTGAAAAGAAATAAGAATAAAAGGCATTGAATGGGCTAGGAAACAATGCCATCCATGATAAGGTGCATCTTGCCCTCTACAGAGGCACCCACAGGCAAGACCTACATTTCCCTGTTATCACTACACCCTCTGCCCAAGCACTTCCCCTACACCATTTCACACACTTACATGACCTAGATTGGATCTCACCTAGGAAACACCCCAAACTTAAGGAGGATTAGCCCAATAGGACATCCTGAGACTCTCTCCAAACTTGACTTGTTAAACTGCATAATGTCTTTGAGCATTTGTCTGGGTAAAGGGTGGTTTGATGCACATGTTTGGGTAATTTGATTATTGGATGTGATTGACATTGCTATGATCCCTATGACTTATGAGCCCATGGAGGGCGTACTTGTTGTTGTTGCAGGACTTTGCCCGGTGGACAGGTGCATATGGGGGAATGATTAGGTCGGACATCCATGGGGCTGAAAGCCCAACTGATTGATGTTGTAACCCTACCAGGGGGAAAAGAGAAACCACAGGCTGGCACCAGGGAGAAAGAAGGACGTTACACCAGAGACACTCCGGCAAACCTAGAGCCAGGGGGGTCTTTCCTTTCCTCTTGGGCGTTGACCCTTGAGGGCACATGACGTCACCATATTGACCTTGACATAATCCAGAACTGGGGTTTGCAGTTATGACGGCAATTGTGTGCTTATTGGCACATGTGGCATCATCCAGGGCCTTGGAGGCCAAACGTCCAGCTTTTGGAGCCCAACGTTCCACCTTGAAGGCTCAATGTCACCCTAGAAGGGCATGATGTCACCTCTAAAAGTGATTTTAGGGTTTAATTATTTGAATTTGTGTAAAAACTGGATTTTTCATGTAATTTGGCCATGTCAGTCTTTTCATAACCTGATTTTAATTAAAGGTCATAAGTATTGTATAAATAAGAGAGAAAAACTCTCATTTTATCATGATTGATTCATCACACAAGTGTGAGGTCTGAAATTTGCGCCCTTTTCAAGGGTTATTGGCTGAAATTTTAGGCGCATTTCTTGGAGGAGGCTATTTTTGGTGTTTCTTGGCTATTTTCATGGTGGAGGATCTTCAACTAGGGTTTAAGCTTGATTATTCTTGGTGAAGTAAGTAGAAATCTTTATTTCTTTATTGTGAATGAATGTTTATGGTGAATTTTACTTTTTCATGTCAAAGATTATGAAATTGTTTGCTTGAAACCCTAGGAGAAAGGCATAAGTTATTATCCTTTTCTCTATAATTTTCTACTTGTTTAAATTTCTCCAGGAGCACCATATCTAGAAGTAGATACTAGAGCCCTACCATTGTAGCACTCTAGTAACCCTACTTCATTGCCTATTACATATTTTATTTCAAATTATCTAAGGAAAAGAGAAATCGCTAGGGCCTAAGCTTTCTTACTTTCTAGCAATTACTTCTCGGATTTGGATGTTTGAGGCCTTGGGTTACCAACACCTCTCTCATCTTCTCCATCTCCTTTGAATAAGTATTATCATTGCTATTTTCCTCTAAGTTGTTGTTATCATTGACTCCATTACCCTAAAAGGCACTAGTCTACTCACTACAAGTGGTTAATTGATCAAACAACTTTTAAACCATTTTCCTTGGAGCATTTACTAACTTCTACTAACCCTAAATTATCCAAATTCATTGACTAACTTGTTGTTGCAAAAGATTGCTACAACCATCTAACAGCAGCAAATTAACCCTAAAAGTGACATGTTATGCTAGCTAGACATTGCTAAAACTGTTTGTGACTATCTAATATCGATATGCTTAGTTGAAGTTATTATTTCAAGTCTGTTATCAAACATTTTGAAGCATAATTATTGTGGCTGTTGCAAATTTATCATTGCTGTTATAAACTGTTACACTGCTGCAATTCTATATCAGCTAGTCTATTTTCTAAAGAGTTCATTGTCTTATGAAGCATTAATATCATTTTGGTACTTGG
>ML802442.1:278986-293874 GCA_009831015.1 Picea engelmannii
CTTGTGAGCCATGAGCAAAAGTCAAGGCATCTAGCAAAAGTTAGGTTGAACATAAAATTCCTATGAGCTAGAAACAAACAATTTTCCTGATATTGCAAATGATGTAAATGTATTGATCTAGTGCGTTGGCACGTGTAACACCATCCACCATGAAGAAATTCGAATTGCCATGTAAAGAGTCAAGTTGTAAAAGTCAAATTTGCATGTCTAGGTCAAAGTCGAAGTTGTCAAGTTTTTGTTGCATGTTGCATGTCGCATGCTGCATATTGCATGCTGTGTATTTCAGAAGTACAGGACAGCAAACAGTGCTGTCTATTTCAGCAATAAAGAACAGTGTGTACTGCTGTGTATTTCAGCAGTACATGACAGCAAACAGTGCTGTCTATTTCACCAGTAGAGGACAGCGTGTACTGCTGTGTATGTCAGCAATAAAGGACAGCGAACAGTGCTGTCTACATCAGCAAAAAAGGACAGCAAATAGTGTTGTTCATATCAGCGGTAAAAGTCAGTGAAATCTTCTTGTTTGCTGGTCTTACAGTCAGGGATTTTCATGGTGGATTATTGTACAAGATCTTACATTTTATTTGCAAATTAAAGGAAGATTGTTTGTTGGAGTTTTCTCCCCTTTTGGGTTTCTCCAGGGTAAATTCTTGTGCATGTGAGATTCTATTTGACTACCTCTTCTACTTTTGTTCATCATTTTCAAGTATCCATTTTGCTGGTTGATAAATCGAATTTTGTTTAAAGCGTTGAAGAAACTAAAGAAATAATCCGCATATTAAATCAAGCTCAATAATTTAACATGGTATCAGAGCTTAGGGTGTGATAAGTTTGTTGAAGTACACATAGATCCAAGCGAGCTTGATTATGTTTGCAGCGTAAGGTCCTTGGCATCCTCCATTTCAGTCAAGGCCGAAGATAGGCTCGAAGGAGCTGCCAACTTCAATGTGTGGAAGCTCCGGATAACAAATATCTTGCAGGAGCATGATCTTGAGCAGTATGTGACCATAGTGGTGGAGGAACCCACTAATGCAGGAAGAATCAAGCAAAGGCCAAGTGAATCATCTTTGACTTACTCAAAGACAGTATAATGTCAGCGATGACTTCGTTAATGACTACCAAGGGTTGTCTGGATACCTTGGTGAATCTGTATGAGAATCAGGCTCCAAGTCAGAAGAGGACACTTAAGCACAAGCTTAAGTATTTGAAGATGGAAAAAGGTGAATCAGTGGCATCTTTCTGTTCCAGAATAGCCCATATCAAAGATCAGCGTTTGGTCACAGGTATCACAGTGGACGATGATGACTTAGTGTAGGCCATATTTGATGGTCTTCCTTCTTCATGGGAGACCTTATCCAGTGTAAGAGGGAGAGAGATTCAACCCAAATTTGAGAGGTTATGGCATGATTGCCTCCAAGAGGAGAGTCGCACTGCTACCGGGAGCGAGCCAACCAAAGAAGAGCATTCAACATTAGCATCAAGATTCAAGGGAAAGAAGAAAGTCACTTTCCAAAAAGGCTCTCAGAGGAAGTCAAACACCAAAGGTATGTTCAAAGGCAAGAGTATTGATACATCTAAGATTAAATGCTTTAGTTGTAATAAGTTGGGTCATTTTGTTAAAGACTGTTGGTATAGGAAGAAAAATTCAAGGAAAGGGAAACATCATGCCTCGACTTCTAAGGATGATGAATCCAAACGAAAACAGAAAAGTCCTTCTGATGAAAAAGAAACTAGAAAAGAATATTACCTGGTTTCTGCCTTATCCAATTCAGTTTTTACGAGGCCAAAAACTTGGTTAGTAGACAGTGGTGCATCAAAGCACATGACAGGGTACAAGGAAATCCTCTCAAATTTCAAGACAATCTTTTGCAGAGCAGGTTGAGCTTGGGGATGACAAATGTTACAAGATAGAGGGAGTAGGCTCTATGTTCCCGGGCTCAAGAAAAATCTACTATTAGTTGCAACCCTTGAGGACAAGGGATATTGGGTGATCTTCAAGGACAGGAAGGCACTATTGTGGGCTAAAGGTAGACACTTGAGTACAGCAGAACCCATTGGGACTCGCAGAGGAGGACTATACGTCATGACAGGACAGTCAGTTCAGGCATTGGCTCGTGATGCGACTAGCTCCAGCGAGTTGTGGCACAGAAGACTTGGGCATCTTCATTATAAAGCACTTCCAGATCTGTAGAACATGGTATGTGGCATGCCCTCTATTTCTCTTAGTAAAAATGAAATTTGTAAAGGATGCATGCTAGGTAAAAATATAAAGAAAGCATTTCCTAGTAGTGACAGCAGAGCTCAAGGCATCTTAGATCTGGTTCATTCTAATGTATGTGGTCCCATGTCATCTCCCTCACTCAGTCGTTGTTTGTATTATGTCATTTTTATTGATGATTACTCAAGAAAATGTTGGATCTATTTCCCTAAAGTTAAAAGTGACACATTTAATAAATTCAAAGAGTATAAAGCATTTATTGAAAAGCAGACAAGGAAACACGTCAGAACCCTTAGAACAGACAATGGAGGAGAGTTTGAATCTCTCCAGTTTGAGGATTTCTGCAAGGAAGCAAGAATCAAGAGACAATTGACCGTGCCATATAACCCTCAGCAGAATGGAGTTGCTGAGAGGAAAAATAGGACAATTTGTGAGGCACCAAAAGCCATTATGTTTGACCAGGATCTGCCAAATTCGTTATGGGCAGAAGCTACCTCCACTACCATGTATATTCAGAACAGGTGTCCACATGCTATCTTGGAGGACAAGACTCCTGAAGAGGTCTTCTCAGTGATCAAACATGAAGTAGGGCATCTAAGGATATTTGGGTGTCCAATGTATATTCATGTCCCTAAGGAAAAGAGGACAAAGATGGAACCCTTAGGAAAGAAAGGGGTTTTTGTGGGGTACAGTGAGAACTCCAAGGCTTACAAGATATATGTACCAGGTCAGAGGCAGATAGAGGTAAGCAGAGATGTGACCTTCCATGAGGAAGCCACATTCAAGAAATCCAAAGAGCTTCAGCAGGAATCAGAAGCAGTTCAGCCAGCTTCACCCTCTTCTGAAAATGAAGAGTCAGATGATCAGAGGGAGGAACCTCATGAAGGGCCAAGTGATGAGCCCCTAGAACCTGTTAAAGAGTTAGAAAGAACTCTTGAAGAACCTCCAACCAAAAGGAAGCCAGGATGGCTTAAAGAAACAGTGTAGGAAGCAGAAAAGATAGTTGCTCCCAAAGGAACTTTCAGGGAAAGTAAGAGGCCTCACAGGTTTGGAGGCTATGTTGCATTGATGAGTAGCATCAGTGATGTCGAACCTTCTTCATTTGAAGAAGACAATAAATTACAAGTATGGAAGGATGCCATGCTTGAGGAATACAGGTCAATTCTAAAGAACAATGTCTAGGACATTGTGTCGAGGCCAAAGGACAAATCAGTGGTCTCTTCCAAATGGATCTATAAAATCAAACATGCAGTCGATGGGAGTGTGGAAAAGTTCAAAGCAAGATTTGTAGCCAGAGGCTTCACTCAGAAAGAAGGAATTGACTACGAAGAGACTTTTTCCCCTATAGCCAGGTATACCTGCATTCGAGCTATTATTGCATTAGCTTCAGTTCTTGGTTGGAAACTAAATCAAATGGATGTAAAAACAGCATTCTTGAATGGAAAGATTGAACAGGAGGTCTTTGTGGAACAACCAGATGGTTTTGTATAGCATAACAAAGGCACTCATGTATGCAAGCTAAGAAAGGTCTTGTATGGTCTTAAGCAAGCTCCCAGAGTTTGGTATGACAGGATTGATGGCTTTCTTAGCAACCTAGGTTTTCAGAAAAGTGATGTCGATGCTAATCTATACTTCAACGTAAGAGGGGACCAGCCTGTTATACTAATCTTGTATGTTGATGACCTCTTTCTGACAGGAGATGAAGGGCTAATAGCTTGGTGTAAGAGGGAGCTAATTTCAGAATTCGAGATGAAAGACTTAGGCTTGATGCATTACTTCCTAGGATTGGAAGTGTGGCAAAGATAGGGTGAGATATTTCTGGCACAAGAAAAATACACAATGGATGTATTAAAGAGGTTTGGTATGATGGATTACAAATCCATGTCTACTCCGATGGTTACCAACCTGAGGAAGTTGCATGATTCTGATACAGATTCAGATTTGGTGGATCCCAACATGTATAGACAGTTGATTGGATCATGGATGTATATGATCCACACCAGGCCAGATATATGCTATGCAGTGATTGCAATGAGTCAGTTCATGGCTAAATCGAGACAGAGACACTGGGTGGCAGCAAAGCACATCTTGAGATATCTTAGAGGGACCATTACCTATGGTCTAAGATATACATCCAGGTGGTCTATTTCTGCATGGGTATGCAGATGCTAATTGGGCAGGAAGCCTAGTGGACCAGAAGAGTACTTTCGGATGCTGCTTCAGTTTTGGATCCGCTATGATCTCTTGGTCAAGCAGGAAACATCGATCCATGGCACAGAGTATAGAAAAGGTTGAGTACATTGCAGCAAGTGATGCTAGCAAGGAAGCAGTATGGCTCAGAAAATTGGTTTCTGGGTTGTTTGGTGACAAGCTCGAGACGACGGTGGTTCACTCTGACAATCAAAGTTGCATAAAACTGACAGAGAACCCGGTATTTCACAACAGGTCAAAACATATTGACATGAAGTACCACTACATTCGAGACTTGGTCCAGAGGAAAACTGTAAAGCTACAGTACATAGCCACGAGCGAGCAGGTAGCTGATATCCTGACCAAGCCATTGCAATTGAGACAGTTTGTGCAGCTGAGAGGAAGCTTGGTGTGGCTGAGAATGACTCCCTCGCTGAGAGGGAGTGTTAAATTTGGTAGCATCGACAGTCATTCTCCAATGAGAGGCCTTCTGGGCCACCCTGAGGCTAGCCAGGGAGATTTGGAGAATCAACCAGTCTTGTGAGGTATTGACAAAAGCCAGGGGGAATGTACAACCTCTGTAAGTCAAACCAAAAGTCAGGATGAACGTGATGCTATATGATCTTGTGAGTCAAGCCAAGGCAAATGTAGAAGCCTCGTAAGTCTAAGACAAAAGTCAAGATGTAAGTCTAATGCAGAAGTCAGGCTGTGAGCATAGATAGTCTAGTGCAAAAGTCAAGGGGAACGTACAACCTCTGTGAGCATAGACAGACTAGTGCAAAAGTCATTTTGCTAGAGGGAACGTACAACCTCTGGGAGCCTAGTCAAGCCTTGTGAGCCATGAGCAAAAGTCAAGGCATCTAGCAAAATTTAGGTTGAACATAAAATTCCTATGAGCTAGAAACAAACAATCTTCTTGATATTGCAAATGATGTAAATGTATTGATCTAGTGCGTTGGCACGTGTAACACCATCCACCATGAAGAAATTTGAATTGCCATGTAAAGAGTCGAATTGTAAAAGTCAAATTTGCATGTCTAGGTCAAAGTCAAAGTTGTCAAGTTTTTGTTGCATGTCTAATGTTGCATGTTGCATGTTGCATGCCGCATGTCACATGTTGCATGTCACATGTCGCATGCTGCATATTGCATGCATGTCTAGTTGCATGTTGCATGCATGACATGTGCATGCTGAGTAGTTTGCATGCATGTCCAGTCAAGGTCGAGTCCTAACTGAAGTGTTAAAGTTCAGTTCTAAATCTGGTTGCTGAGATAAGTTCAGTTGTAAACGTATGCATTCACTTAGGCTATTTCGAGCCATCTCCTCTCTACCTCTCCACTCCTATTCAAGCAAGAAGTCGACCCTCTCTTCTACACATTGTTATGCAGCACAGAGTGTAGGAGACAGGTCAGTGAAGGGGTCAAATAGTGCTGGGTATCTTAGCAGTAAAGACAGCAAGTGTTGCATGTGTGCATATCAGCAGTGAGGGTCAGCATGTACTGCTGTGTATTTCAGCAGTACAGGACAGCAAACAGTGTTGTCTATTTCAGCAGTAAAGGACAACGTGTACTGCTCTGTATTTCAGCAGTACAGGACAGCAAACAGTGCTGTCTATTTCAGCAGTAAAGGACAGCGTGTACTGCTGTGTATGTCAGCAATAAAGGACAGCGAACAGTGTTGTCTACATCAGCAATAAAGGACAGCAAATAGTGATGTTCATATCAGCGGTAAAAGTCAGTGAAGTCTTGTTGTTTGCTGGTCTTACAGTCAAGTATTTTCATGGTCGATTATTGTACAAGATCTTACATTTTATTTGCAAATTAAAGGAAGATTGTTTACTGGAGTTTTCTCCCCTTTTGGGTTTCTCCAGGGTAAATTTTTGTGCATGTGTGAGATTCTATTTGAGTACCTCTTCTACTTCTGTTCATCATTTTCGAGCATCCATTTTGCTGGTTGATAAATTGAATTTTGTTTAAAGTGTTGAAGAAACTAAAGAAATAATCCGCATATTAAATCAAGCTCAATAACATTTTGATCGCTTTGAGAGGGATCATTCCATAGAAAAACCCTTGAAAGATGAAGTATTTTCAGATGTGCTCACTTCCTCATATGAGGAAGAAGATAGCAGCCAAGATTGTAAAAGCATTGACACTCTATTCCATATTGAAAAGCATAGATGGGATTGTTACCCCCCCAGACTACGGGTAACTAAGGAGAGCATGTCTCGAGGCCCACAGGTAGCAGACATGGAGTGTTGAGAGACAAATTGACCAACAAAGCCCGGAGGGCTCCTCTTCACATGAGTGCCTCATCGTTCATCATCATCAGCGGAGTAACATCCACCACATCAACTTGCTCCAAGAAGACAACGCGTCTTGCTCCATGAGGTAACAAGTCTAGTATCATGGTAAGTGTCATTTTAAAACTTGAAGCATTTGAGCATGTTGCAAAGAATCCTTTCTTGATTTTCAAACGTTTGCTTGGAATTTATACCTTTTGTCTAGTTTCACCTTGGTGAGTGACATGGTCTCCTAGTAAGTAGGTCACCCTCGGGAAAAGGGGTGCCACTGGGTGGTTCTTTGTGTTGATATTTTAATTATACAGCTAGCAGTTATGGTTCTCCTTTATTATTACAATCATTTAGCACATTAGTTGCATATATACGATCACTGAAAGAGAGACAATCACATAAACAAGAGAGACGCAAAGATTATCATGGGAAACCCTCTAGGGAGAGAAAACCCAGCAAACGTCCTCAATATAGATTATCCAACCAAGAACAATGCTTCTCTCCAAGAGAGAACTAACAAGGCAGAAGATCTTCCTCTACTCCTTCACTAGGAAAGAGTAGCGCACCACTTAACCAAGAGATACCAAGAGATAGACCAAAACCCTCCTTGACGTCACCCCTAGTTGCAACAGCTTCTCCTCCAAGACTTGCGCACTTTTCCTCTTGTTGTAGAGCTCATAAGTGACTGGACAAGTGAGACTCTAGCCTCCCTTATAAATAGTAGTCTGGCCTCCCTAAATTAGGTCTAGACCGACGTATCAATTTACCCTCTTAAATTACATTTACTTATCAAGGCACAATAGGGCCAACTTTTACAAAGGCACAATAGGGTCGTCTTAATAAATATAATATAATAACATTCTTTAGGGTTTGTCTTGGTCAAATACAATAAGGATATCTTCCAAAGCTACTCAATCTTCAACCCTCCCTCTTAGCAAGGAAGGTATTCTTCTTGTCACAGTCATCATCATTGCTTTTGTGCTTCTGCATACTTAGTCATTGTCTTGTTGTCAATCACAGATCTATATATCATAGGAAGTTTCTGCACTTTTACTGGAATAACTTACCAGCCTATGTTGGGGTTGCCAACCTACGCTGGGGTAGCATACCAGCCTATGTTGGGGTTACCGGCCTGCGCTGGGGTTACCAACCTACGCTCGGGTAGCGCACCAGCCTCATTGGGGTTACCAACCTGCACTAGGGTAGCATACCAACCTGCGCTGGGGTAGCGTACTAGCCTACGTTGCGGTTACCAACCTGCGTTGGGGTAGCATACCAGCCTGCATTGGGGTTACCAACCTGCACTGGGGTAGCATACCAACCTGCGTTGGGGTAGCGCATCACTTTCCTCTACAGGGGATCGCATCACTTCCCTCTACTGGGGATCGCATCACCTCCCTCTATTGGGGAGCACATCACTTTCCCACTACTGGAGAACACATCACTTCCCACTACTAGGGAAGTCTTTTTGGATCACTCCAAAACACATCCGCTACCTGTTCGTTAATGGAAATATACTGGAGTCTTACTTCTTCCTTCTGTGCCATGTCCCGGACATGATGGTATTTGATCTCAATATGCTTGGATTTGTCATGACACACTGGGTTCACTGACAACTTTATGCAACTCTGGTGATCATAAAAGATACAAGTTTCCTTCAACTCGAGATAAACAATTCTGCTATCAACTTCTGAAGTCACACTGCTTCGTCATAAGCTGACCATGCTGCCACATACTATGCTTCTGCGGAACTGAGTGCCATATAGGTCTGCTTCTCACTGAGTCACGAGATCACAATTGATCCTATACTAAAGCAACATCCAGATGTACTTTTCCAGTCTGTGACACTGCCTGTCTAATCTGAACCTGTGTAGCCCTGCAAATCTTTTCTCATAATCCGAGATATATCTGGGTCCATAATCGATTTGTACCCTTTAGGTATCTCATCACATATTTTCCCATAATCAGGTGAACATGTCTTTCACCGCAAAACAATCTGTCTTCGTGTTCTTCGAACCTAATTTTCACATCATATTGTACCAAACCGGTGCACTTTGCTCAACTGCAATTCAATCTGCACAATCATGTGCTAGCTCTATGTGTTTTCTGCAAAGCACTATCTGTCTCACTGCCTGAGAGTATGTCCTCTACTCTCTCTGCAACTATTCCTTCTGGAACTGGGACTCTGCACCTACAACTACTTTTTCTGAAACTGAGAATGATTGTTTCATTCTCACTGTAGGTGTTGAACTCTGAGAGTAGCTCCTAACTACCAAAACTAACTACCTCAACGGTTAGGCGTGGGATGTCTAAAGGAAAGTGGATAGTGCATAGTGACTTATTTATGCCCCTAGAGCCTAGCAGGAGCACCATTGAGTAGCCAGTGGTACATTACCTGCAAAGCACAACTGGTACCTTGATGTGTTCCAGTGATACGATGATATGTCTACCCTTCTTCAGCAAATGGTTCTAGGATGGTTAGTGTGGTTCAGCATGATGCATATGATGTGGTACAAGTTGTATAAGGGATGATTTCTTCTAGTACATGGGGTTTTATTTTCACTTGATGATGGCACACTTTATGGTTATATCACTTTATTGGAGAGTGTCTAATTTATTAACCCTCTTATGTTGTTCTAAAGGTGACCTTGGGTTATATTTGATGTATTGTATGTGGTCACGCCCTTCTAGTGGGAGTGCCCTAGTCCATGATGGTGTAATTGTTGATTATTGCATATTATTATGATGTATACCTTATGTCTAAGAAGAGCGTTACCTTTTTGTACACACGTGTTCATGCTGATTTGATTATAAAAGAACAGGTTGACCCCACTTTGACCATGTTGAGACCTCTCTGCTTGAGTGCTTGGGTGTATTAGCTTGGTTTCACATTGGACGTGAGATATTTGAGCTTCAATTGATCCACTTTGATGGAGCGCTCACCTACTTCGCCCATATCTTGAGGCGCTCACCTGTATATTATTATTCTAAGCTAGAGATGAGGGTGTTCCCTTCTTCTTTGGAGGCGGATGAGGATTTGTTGACTTGGCAAATGGATCATGGCACTATTATATTGATAATTGACTCCTTTCTTGGATTCATCCATTTACACACATGTTTATGAGTTTGTTACACATGCGGAGGACGTTTCACCCTGGGATGCCACATGTGCCAATTGGAGAATATTGTTTCACACATATTCTATCATTCGATTGAGGTATTTCTCTTAGGAGGTTACACATGTTGTTTTTCTTCATATAAGATATGATCGATATATTATTACAATGATGAGTGTTACATATATAGAGAACATATGGTGACCATCCATGAAAGGATGTGTCCCTTGGATAATCAATAACTATTTATTATTATCATTTACTTATTATATATAGTATTTAATAATCAATAATTATATTATTAATTATTAATTTAAGAGAATGTCTTACCGATGTTGTCCAAACATCAACACTCCCTCTCAACGAGGGAGACATTTTGCATCATTCCAAGCTTATCTCTGAAGTATACAAAGTTCAAACATCACCCTAGACTCATGACACTTGTCTGTCAGTCTTGGGAGACGTCTCTCTCCCACCTGAACCGAGGGGAAACTCCTTTTGCGACTCTCCCTCTGAGCCAATTGACTCTCTCTAAGATAAAGCTCACTCTGGGTCCGCATGTGATAGCATCTAGCAT
Organism: Picea engelmannii; assembly: GCA_009831015.1. Taxonomy (NCBI): domain Eukaryota; kingdom Viridiplantae; phylum Streptophyta; class Pinopsida; order Pinales; family Pinaceae; genus Picea; species Picea engelmannii. The sequence goes on from ML802442.1 coordinate 289,378, forward strand.
CTTGAGTCTTTATCATTCTTTGTCAAATCACCATGACTAGGACAAAGACCACACCAGGATCGTTCAACACAAGTACACACCTGTGAGTGAATGTCAGCCTGATGCTAACTGACACGTGGAAAGCACCTCGAGTCCATATTATTCTTTGTCATGATCAAGGAAGGACTACGCCTGGACCCATTTACCACAAGTGCACCTTTATGATAAATGTATCCGATCTCCCTTCGTCTGCAACCCAATCTAGGAGAAGGTCCGCCCGATGTTGAAACATCAACACTCCCTCTTATCTAGGGAGGTATCTTTCCATGATGTCTTCATCTAGTAGTCCATTGACTACTCTGTGATCAACTAGTAGCACACAGCTACTGTCCAGAGGCACACAGTCTCCGCCAGTGGTACACAACCACCATAGTAGCAAAAAGTTTGTCACACATGGCACTCCCATGTGGACTTCTAGAGGCTACTCCCTCTAGGAACACTTAGGGTCAACTCCCCATAGTGTGTGACGTCGAGGTCAACTCCCTTGACATGTCCTTATGTGCTCTCCACAAGGGATGTTGGGCTATAAGCCCAAACCCACTTATCCCTTCTCGGATAAGTGTCCTCACAGATCAACTCAACTTAGTCACAGAGGAGTATGATCTGGAGAATGTCTGTCACACATGGCACTCCCATGTGGATGTACTTCTAGAGGCTACTCCATCTAGAAACACTAGGGTCAACTCCCCATAGTGTGTGACGTCAAGGTCAACTCCCTTGACATGTCCTCGTGTGCTCTCCACAAGGGACGTTGGTCTATAAGCCCAAACCCACTTATCCCTTCTCAGATAAGTGTCCTCACAGATCAACTCAACTCAATCACAGAGGAGTACGATCTCGAGAATGTCTCAGGAAGTTGTAAACATTAACACTCCCTCTCAGCGAGGGAGGCATTCTCTGCCACGCCAAGTCTATCACAGAAGTACTCTAACTTCGTCCTGGTTTGGTAAGAACATCAGCAACCTGCTCATCTGTAGGAAGGTACTGCACCAGTACTACCTTCCTCTGCACCATGTCTCAGAATAACAGTGGAATCCAGCACATGTCCAAATAAATCTGCAAGGAGCTTGTGAAGCCACACTGCTTTGCGGACTACCACACTCAATGCAATGTACTCTGCTTCTGCAATGCTCAAGGCCACAAAAGTTTGTTTCCTGCTACACCAGGAAACCATGGTAGATCCCAAAGTGAAGCAACACCTGGAGGTGCTCTTCTTGTCCACTGCGCTCCCTGCCCAATCAAAGTCAGTATATCCCTGCAATCTCATGTCAATACTGGAAGTATATCTCAGGCCATGTCCAATTGTGCCTTGCAGGTATCTCAACACATGCTTCGCAAAAATCCAGTGTGTCTGTCTCTGCTGACTCATAAACTGGCTAAGTGTACTCACTGCATAGAAAATATCTGGTCTGGTCTTAACCATATACATCAATGATCCAATCAGTTGTTTGTACAGAGTCGCATCAATTTCATCAGAATCAGAAGAAGACACACTTCGTTTCTTCAGATTCGTCACCATTGGTGTAGCCATGGGCTTCCAGTTCAGCATCCCAAACTTCTTCAATATCTCAATTGTGTACTTCCCCTGACTCAAGAAGATATCATCAGTTCTTTGCCACACCTCTAGTCTCAAGAAGTAGTGCACACTGCATCATACCAAGGTCCTTCATCTCAAACTCAGAGGCCAACGCGTACTTGCATTCAGCAATAAGGCTCTCTGTACCAATGAGGAATAAATCATCAACGTAGAGGACCAAAATCAGGGACTCACCATTAACAGTCTTGTAGTACAGGTTGGGATCAACAACACTTTTGTTGAAGCCCAAACTCATCAGGTATCCATCAATCCTCGCATACCAAGCTCGAGGTGCCTACTTGAGTCCATACAGGGTCTTCTTCAACCTGCACACATGAGACTCCTTCTCATGTATCACGAAACCATCTGACTGCTAGATGTATACTTCTTCCTCAATCTCTCCATTGAGAAAGGATGTCTTCATATCCATCTGATGTAGTCTCCAACCCATGGATGTTGCAAGGGAAATAATCGTTCGAATAGAAGTGTTTCGAGCAACAGGAGCAAATGTCTCCTCATAATCTATTCCCTCCACCTAAGAGAATCCTCTAGCAACAAATCTCATTTTGTGCCTCTCGATGCTCCCATCAGTTGTGTGTTTGATCTTATAGATCCATTTGGAAGTCACTATAGACTTCCCCTCAAGTCTCAGAACAATATCCCACACATCATTTTTCATGATGGACTAATACTCCTCCATCATGACATCTCTCCATATTGGATGACTAGTTGCCTCCTCATAACAAGAAGGCTCAAAATGAATGATGTGGCTCATAGCTGCAGCATAGCACAAATATCTCTGAGGTCTCCTGCTCACTCGAAAGGTACCACGAGGAGCCGCATGTCCTTTTGCCTCCTACAGAGTCTGACGAGCACATGCAGGTCTCTTCTGACCTATTGCAATATCTCTGGGAACATTAACTGGAGCTACGGGATCAACGGGATCAATTTGATCAATAGGCTCAATTGTCTCCCTCTGAAAGGTAATGTCATCTTGGACCATATTTGACATATAGAGGTTTCCTCATGAAACCAATGTCTAAGACATATCGAGGTCCCCTCATGGAACCAATGTCTCACAAGAAATATCGAGGTTTCCTTGTGAAACCAATGTCTTGGTTCCTTCATCTGACCATCTGAAGCACGTCAAGATGAAGTCTACATTCCCCCCTACTAGTCCACATAGGACCCTCTGGGGAGAATGTCTCATGATGTTGCCTCAAACATCAACACTCCCTCTAGAGCTGGAGGTGACTCCTCCTCTGTCTCTACTCCCTCTGACACTGAAGGTAGCTCTTCCTCCTTCTCTAGCGATAACTCAATCTCTGCTCCCTCTCGATGTAGTACTGCCTCCTCTACTTGGATCTATCACCATAGTTGTGCTATAGTCGGTCTTGACTAGTTGTATCCATGATCACTAGAACTATCTCTGCTATTTGGCATGGTCCCGTCCTGGGAGGTACATTGCTCCTAGAGACTTCCTGTCTCTGAGCATCATGACTGGGAATGTCTCTCCTTGATATCATGTTGGAAAGTCTTTCCCTCCATGTCTGCCTCTCTGCATGTGCCAACTAGCTCCCTCTTTCTAGGAGAACCCTGGTCCAAAACAGCTACTTCCACACCAACCATGCTTGACTTGTCATGAGAAACTAGATTCACTGATAGTCTTACGCAAATTTGATTGTCATAGTGAATCAACGTAGGCTCAAGCACTCGTAACTGAATTAGATTAGCAATCATGACTACTTGGTCACAGGTCCCTTTAATGGATTTTATCGCCTGAGAAGATTGGGTGTGGTCGAGGATGGCTACAGGCGATAAGGAAGGAGTGATTGGAGTCATGTCCATGCAACGAGGCAGAGAGTTGAGCGTTGTTGAAGGCGTAGATGCAGAGGATGAGGGAGTCGCATTGCCCGGGGAGCCACTAATTCTGCTCGCCACTATCATTATAGCCTTAGCCTGCACCTCTCCCACAACACAATAATATCTCAATCCAACTTTCTCTCTTTGCAAAAATACAAAAAAAATCTTTATAAATTTGATATTCCATAGCCCATGTAACATAATTCAAACTACCACAGAGACATTATGTCAGTGTCGTGCAAGAGCAATAAACTCGTAGAACACCTTATCCATGGATACATTGTAAACGTTCACTTTCTAAGTGTTGATGATTTCAGTTGCGTCAGACATCCTCCAGGACACGGACCTGAGAGAGAGCCCATGAGTTGGGTGTGTGGTTCCTATCTGAGACGGAACTAGAATGTTGTGTTGGCCTCCTCCTTACAGAGAGTTGAGATGAACTCCAGATGATTCTCCCGTGTAACACAGTGAGAAAGAAGATCTGTTGAGTTAGACGTGCAAGTGGCTAAGCACAGGTGAACGTGTGAATTCCCATGAGCTGGGTGCATCGTTCTGAGACAGAGATGAAACAATGTATTAGCCTCCTCTAAGCAGAGAGTTGAGATGATGAACTCCAGATGACTCTCCTGTGTAATGTAGTGGGAAAAGAAGATCTGTTGAGTTGGACTTGCCTGTGGATGAGCACATGTGAACGTGATCCCAGTGGTTGAGCACTAGTGAGTGTGGTTCTCCTGTGAGACGCAGTGAGATAGAGATGTGGACATCCCTGTGCATGTGCCCCTAGTGGTTGAGAACTAGAGGGTGTATGAGATCCCTTGTTATATTGTTCAAGAGTCAGACTTACCTGTAACCCTATTTGTAATGTAAAGGGTACAAGTCGGCCCCACCTTAATGTAAAAGATAATTAATATGGTAATTATTAATTATATTATAAGTTATTGAGGTCGGCCCTGTTGTGCCAATAGACACTTATGTTGACAGGTTCAGTCTAATATAAGTAAAGGTAAATTCCCCATTGA
>ML802443.1:58922-71847 GCA_009831015.1 Picea engelmannii
GGAAATACTTTAATCCAACTGATATATATATACACAATTTTATCAATTCTTCTTTTATAAAAATAAACTGATAAAAAACACAATGAAAAAAAAAACATAAAATTTAATATCTATACTACTCCATATTTACTACTTGCAATTAAGCTTACAGAGTTATGAATCAAACAAACTTACAGAGTTATGAATATAACAGGCAAGCGTTGAGTTGTAGATTATAGGCTAGTTGCAATTGAAGTTACAAAGTTATCAATCAAACAGGCAAGCGTTGAGTTGTTGATGCAAAATCAGAGCAGTTCCATCTTCATCTGGACAATCAACACAGCAATCAAACCACGAAACGTATAGGAGAGACCATAATTAATGGAAGTACTTTCTGGTCGAAACTTTATATAGCCAAACAAGCTGCCAAACGAAATTTCATCATCTCTTCGGCGGTTGAATTGTAAGGCCCCGTGCTGTTGTCGTAAAGTACCAACGAAATTTCTTATCAATTTCAGGAGTATTGAAACGGCGGTTGAATTGTAAGCCGCCGTCCAGTTGTCGTAAAGTACCAACGAAATTTCTTATCAATTTCAGGAGTAGTGAAACGGCGGTTGAATTGTAAGCCGCCGTCCAGTTGTCGTAAAGTACCAACGAAATTTCTTATCAATTTCAGTAGTGAAACGGCGGTTGAATTGTAAGCCGCCGTCCAGTTGTCGTAAAGTACCAACGAAATTTCTTATCAATTTCAGAAGGAGTGAAACATACTCCTTTTTTTCCCGCGGAAAAAGCAGTGAAACATACGTTGCGTATTCAGGCGCTCAGAGGCAATTTCTCCCCTTTACGAAATTTGAATATCCCCTCATTACATGTATGTTATTTCTGGCCAATTTCCACGAAGTAATTCCCTTTACCTTTTGAAACTTACGGTATATTCAAATACGTATGCCGTGTCTCTCTATATAATTTGTGAATTTATTGGTTATTTATAAAACTAATATTTTATACAATTTACTATTACTTTTCATATATTCTATTTTTTAATAGAATTTACCATTTATATATATATAATTTCCACACAATATATATTTAACAAAAATATATTAAAAGATTTATGTGTGTGTCCATTTGATTTAGTTTTAGTGGTTGAGAGGAATGGTTGATATTCTCTTTATCTAGATTCAATTCATTATAAATAACATATGATGTCTTTAATGGGTCTATAAAATACTATTGTTGTTGAGTATGTTGCTTTTGTTGTTGAGCAATTAATATCTAGTCAATTCTGACCTCCCTATGTTCTTTAACGAATTTAGGAGTTTCCATGAACATAACTAGCTACTAGTGTCCTGAACCACATGTTATATATATATATATATATATATATATATATATATATATATATAAAGTTTTATAGTGAAATAAGATCATTAACAGATAGCATATTTTCAATTGTTTTGTTGCTGCGAGGGTAACCTAGACCATAAACCATTTCAAAATTTGTGATGAATATTAAAACATTTTTTTTAATAATTTTTGTTTTATATTTGTTTTGTTTTTTATAATATAAGAAATTTATTATTTATCATGAATATTTTGTATAGGGTATTTACAAGTGAAGGAGATTTATAGTTTTATTGATATTGCATTGATTATGGGATATATGAGATATTAACCTTTGTGGTAAATATTAACATTTTTTTTTAGTAATTTCTATTTTATATTTGTTTTTTTTATAATATAGTAAATTTATTATTAATATGATAATAAAAAGAATATTTATTGACATTGTATTGATTATGGGATATATAAATATTGAGAAGATTTATAATTTTATTGACATTATATTGATTATGGGATATATAAATATCAAGAGGTAATAAAGAAATTTATAAGTAATTGTGTTATTTTTTGTTCTCTATTTTAAAAATATAAAAACAACAAACAACAAGATATTATCTTTACATTTAAATTTGTTTATGACATATAAAATTTAGAAGGAACAATAAAATATTTGATTGCCATCCATGGCAATGAGCATTAAGTAGGGTTTCAAAACAACATGTATCTTATACAAAGTGGGGATAATGGAATATTTGATGACAATTAACATGAGGTAAAGATTCAAAACATGTATTCTTTATAAAAAAGAATAATTACTTGGGTGAGTTTATCGATTTTTACCAATAATATATATCTTAAAAATCAAAAATCATATATAGTAAAAGCATGTAAATCTTTGCAATCAAGGATAGTATATTGTAAGTCTATATGAAAAATTAAAAAGTTCATAAAGCAATTCAAGTAAAGAATGACAAATATAAATAAATATTGTAATTTTTATCTTTCTAAATATTTGTCTAAAACAATTATATATTTTTGTATTTTAAAATATTTATCTAAAATTTATTTTTGAAACAATAAAAACATTAAAAACAAAAAATTCATTCCTACATAATTCATCCTAATAGTGTCATTGATGAATGAGATTGATGTGTAAAACTATTTTTTTAATACAATTTACTACTTTATTTTCATATATTTTTAATTTTGTTGAATGCTCAAATAAAGAAATTCTAATATATATTCCATTGCCATGTTTTATACTAAAATAATATTATTACAAATTCCTACATAGTTCATCCTAGTGTAATTAATGAATGAGATTAATGTGTAAAACTAATTTTTTTATACAATTTACTACTTTATTTTCATATATTTTCAAATTTGTTGAATGCTTAAATTATGTAATTATAATATATATTCCATTGCCATGTTTTATACTAAAATAAGATTATTAATAGATGGCATATTTTCAATTGTTTTGTTGATGCAGGGGAAAAGTTGAAAAGGAATTCATTTCAAATATAAGATTTGATAATATGAAAAAAAAAATTGGGTTCATTATAAATTTTTTAAGGAATATTTACATTTTTCTTAGTCATTCCTATTTCATATTTGTTTTTGTTTTCTATAATATAATTAATTTGTTATCACCCATGAAGTGTAGACGAGTTGATTTGGGTGGGATCCATTTGTGGTCTTATGGGGAGGGGTTGAAGGTGGGAGCCACTTGTGGAGGAATAAAACTAGGGATATACAAATTTTATTCGCATACATTGTGAATAACTATTTCAAATTTGATTTTTTTTAACAATGGTGTCTTATTTTTCCAACAAAATATAAGGTATCTTAATGATGGAATTTTATTCCAAAAACTTGTATACCTGTAGAGAACCCATTTTTCTTATGTTATGTATTTTTTGGAAATTTTTAATATTAGTTTTATATTGTTTTAATATAATCAAAGTCAATATCCCTAAAATTACAACGTCTTTTGTTTGTGCGGGCTAAGAGGGTCTTAACATGATCAAAACTTGGGAGGATTGGTATATCTCCCTAAACTTTGTGGAGTCGCTAGATAATCTTCTTGAAATTATCAAAGGATCAGGGATCACCCTCAGTGGAGTCGCCAGGTAAGATGTGTGAAAGAAGGCTTTGGATAAAAGCTTATTGAAAAAGTGTCGTTCGAGGAAGATTGAACCAGTATTCCCTGAAAATGGTGCCAAAAATGTTAATGTACAATATGTACTTGCCCAAATCCCAAGGCAAGTGAGAGGAAATTGGCGTAACAAGGGGGTGACCTATCACTGTCACCTTAATAGGAAACCCCTTTTTGTTTAGGAGTATGTTAATATTACCTCAAGGGAGACGTCCCTAGTGACCTAAAGGGATGATGAAGCTAAAGCAAGGATACAAAGATACCCCCCTCTCATTGGTCACTCAAGTCAAAAGGTATTATGTCTTAAGGGATGAAGACAATGTAATGGATGAAGTATGCCTACCCAGAACAAGACAACAAGCAGAAAATATGGCAGTTTCAAGTACAAAATGATATTGGTTCTTCAATAAGACAGTAAGCCACTGAAATGTATGCTAGATGATATAAAATTGCAACAAAATGAAATTTTACAACAAAAATAATTATTTTATAATAGTTGCAAGAAATGTGCCTCTAAATTGCTTGAAAAGACAATGAAATTATAGTTTTTACTAGGCAGAATGATAATCAATTGTCACAATCTAATTTAGAAGTGTTTAGCTAACATTAAATGCAGTTTATGCATAAAATTTGTTGCATTAAGATGGTTGTAACAATGATCTATAACAACAAGAAGTAAATTAGTTATCTAGGCTAGGTTAGAGTTAATTTTAGTTAGTGAAAGATAGAAAGTTCAAGGTTTGAGTGTTGTCTTGATCTATCTACAAAAAGGACTGTAAGGACTAGTGCCTTTAAAGGGTTATGGAGTCAAGAGTTCAACAACATTCATTTGGATTAAGCAACAAAATGATTATGTTTATCCATGTAAAAGATGAATCTTAGAAGAGTAGTAATTGAAGTCTTCTTGAGATTAAATCTTTGGGGACTTGAGCTAGTAGACAGTAGGCACTTCTAGGCCCTAATGGGTTTTCTCCTTCTTAGATAATTGAAGAAATATTTAGATGAAACCACAATTGATCAATACCTATAAAGAGATATCACTTTAGGGATTTAGAGGCTTGTCAATATAAAAAAAATATGCAAAGTCTAGCAAATACAAAGTGAAGAAGTAGTAATTTAAGTTCTTCACTTCTAGGGTTTATCAAGCATGCAATTTCATAATCTTTATTATGAGCAAGAAAATATACCATAACCATTCAAAAGTAATGAAAAAAGCATATTTACTTACTTCACCAAGAATAATCATGCATGAAAACACTAGATTACCAAATGAATTCACCAAAATTGATCCAAGTTGCAAGTAGAAGACTCCAATAGTGTAATACCCCAAGGACGCGCCCCAATTGTATTATGAATTGTAATTTTTTTTTATAGGTTGGTGAACCAAGTTTATATAAGCTAGTGGGCTTATGTGTTATTTAGGCCAGGGAGCCTAAGTGTTGAGGGCCAGGAGCCTGATTTTTCTACATGTAATTATGCACAATATTAATACAAAAACATCTCTGCATGTGGACGGACCACGATGAATGAGTGATGGGGGAATTAGCTTCCACAAAGCCTGGGTAAAGAAGAGGGGGATGAAAGGTTAGAAGAGGGGCTAATCTTGAGGGCTTAAGTCCTTGGGAATAATAATCAAATATTATTCCAAAGCTATGAAAATGTATATGTTTTATCCTAAGTTCCTAGAAGGGGAACATGTGCAAGATGGTAAACATGCAGCTCCAGGGAGACAGGTGTCGACCTGGGCGCATGCAGTTAAAATCAGATAAGTAAGCCGTGTTGGGGGTCGGTCCTTCATTTTCCTCGATCTGCCACCTGAGTCTGGGGGTTGGTTCTCCATTCTTCTATGGGTTGTCTGAACTGTGTGACCTCTGTGTCGGAGTGCGACATACCACACGCAGCTCTGAAATCTAAAATCATGAAACCCAGTGGTAAACCTGTGGATTGAGACAAGTCTCCTGTGTGTCCGTTGAACCCTGGGCATACTGTAATCATCCATGCCATCTGTGTTTTAATTGCGAACTGTTGTGGTCACGTAGTCCGTTGGCTAAGTGTAATTGGCTACTACCATCCGTCCTTTGTTGAGTCTTACTGTTGTTCTCCTTATGCTGGAAAAAAACTAAAGAAATAGGTTGTCTAGCCTTTGTATACAACACTCTCTCCAGGTGAGAGAGGTGGTTGAGGTTGAAGAAGTAGGTTGTCAAACCTGTGGGCGAATCTCTCTAAGTGAGAGAGTGCATGGAGGAAGGAGAGAGCTCCTGGAAGGAACCCTATAGCTGCCACAGAACTCGGAGATTTCTGGTCCGGTCTGTTGCTGAAGCCCAAGGCAAGGGAGGCTAGCAGTCGAAGGACTATCTATGTGACAGAGAAGGTGTATACTCCTGGGGTGGGATAGGCATGTGGGGAAGGAGAGTCTATGGGCAGTGGGCATAAGTGGTTCCTGGGAGACAATCCTCCTTCTTTTACGTGTATTCTTCTTGTAAACCTTACCTAGCCTAGGATTCCTTACTCGGTGGAGCTTAGTCCCAGCTCTGGGGTGACCTACTGATGAGAGTGATGAGCAACATTGTCTAAGGCTGGGAGGTTCGTGGAAGATCTACACGCAATTGGTGGTGTGTGACAGTTTCAAGGATAAGTGTCGCTATGTTTTGTAATTCTGTAATTAATTAAATTGCATACCTTTGATTCTTGCAATGCTATCATGTATTTTGTTGTACATATAATTTTTTTTTATTTCCATTAACTCTGAAATGCTAGCAGTAATTCTGTGTTTAGATGTAATTAACCGTTTTAAGTTCACTAGAATTCATAATGTGTTACAGAAGTGTTTTTCTGCGTAGTAGCGTTGGCCCGACCGTGGGCTTGATGGCCGGGGGCATTAAAAAAAGAGAGGCGTACATCACAATTTCAGCCAATAAACCCTAAGTAGGGCGCCAATTTCAATCCTCTTCCTCTTGTGTGAGGAGTTATTATGATAAAATGAGAGTAATTTATATCTATTTATAAAAAAAATTGGCCCTTAATTAATTTTAGGTCAAAATTAAGGCCGACCTGGGCAATTTACATTAAAATCCAAATTTGACATAAATAAAATTAATTATCATCTAAAGACACCTCCAAGGGTGAGGTCTTTCCCTTATAGGGTGACCTTGAGGCCCTAAGGTGGAATGTTGGGCCTAGAATGTAGAATGATTGGCCTCCAAAGGCCCCAGATGATGCCCACACATGCCACCAAGCTCACAACTGCCTCCAAAATGAAAACCCTAACTTTGGGTGACGTCCAAGGTCATTATGGTAACGTCCTGGGAATTCAAGGGCCAACATCCAAAAAGAAGAAAAATATCCCTATGGGTCTAAGTCTGCCAGGGTGCCTCCAAAAGGAACATCCTTCTTTATTCCTAGTTCAAATCTTCAATGTCTTCTTTCCTCTGGCTGGGGTTATAGCATCCATCTTTGGGCTTTAATCCCCGTTGAAGGTCTGAGTTAATCATTCCCTCATGTGTACCTGTCCAACAGGAAATGTCCTGCAACAACAAAAAGTACGCCCTCAAGGAGTTCATAAGTCACAGGGATCATACCATGTAAATCACATCCAATAATTGAATTACCCAAACATGTGCATCAAATACCCCTTAACTTAGACAAATTCTCAAAGATGTTATGCAATTTGACAAGTTAGGTTTGGAGAAGGTCTCAGGGTGTCCTATTGGGCTAAGCTTCCTTAAGTTTGGGGTGTTTCCCAGGTGGGAGCCAATCTGGGCCATGTAGGTGTATGAGGTGGCATGGGGTAAGTGTTTGGGAATGGGGTGCAATAATAATAGGGAAATGTAAGCCTTACATGTGGTTTCCTTTGTGGAGGGAGAGTTTCACATTATCATAAATTTTATTGTTTCCTCACTCATTCATTTCCTTTTACTCTTAGCTTTATTGTTTTTTGATCTTTTTCTTTTGTGCTTCAAGGGAACATTCCAGGGACACTATCCTGGCTTGATGACCAGAGGTGAAAGAGTTATCCACAAACATTTCATGGAGATGAGAAGGATGGCTCGTGATGAGACCCCCTTTCTGTTGGCTATGCCACCAAGAGCCACTAACCTGGTTTGGTGACCAGATAGGTGGTAGTGTCATACCTTTACATTCCCATGGTATTAATAGGCCGGCTCGTGATGGGACCTCCTATCCCACAACTAGTACCTTGAGTGTTTATGTATCTTATGGGTTCCATTTTATTACTAAGAAGTTGTTTACTGCTTTCTAAAGAATCCATGTGCAAAGCATCTTGAAGGTTTTAATATTGGCTTTTAATTCTTGCCAACTAATTTTATTATATATGCCTTTAGCCCCTTCTTCCCACAAGGAAAGGAAAACGATATAGGTGGATATTGGTGGCCACCCACCTATTCCAACTGACTCCTCTTGACAGTTTTTAGTTCAACGCATTCTTTTGTACTTATTTGTAATTGTGGGTTCTACACTTCTGGGGTTGTCTGAAGCCTTACCCATATTCCAGGTGGAGACTGGTGGCCTCCCACCTGATCCAACTAGCTTATTTTGTATTATTTCATGTTAGCACATATTTTTGTACTTCCAAGGCTGTTTTGGGGCCCTAAATGATGTTTTTTTGTCTCACCACAGTCAAACTATAGAAGAATTCAAAGTTTGATTATGTAATGCATATTTCTCGAAATGACCTTTCCAATGGGCTATCACGCACATAAAACGGAGGTCATATGAAAAATTTATGACCCCAGGAAGTTGAGGTACCAGCTTACCCATAGGGGCCCACATAACTTTTGTTGTTTCATCTCCTAGGGTTAGGTTTTTTTATGTCTAGGGTTTGGGAATTCATGATTAATGTTAAAAAGGCCTCTGGAGCCTCATTGTAATCATTCTACTTAGACGGATGTGCGTAGCATCCACATCTCTTCTCAGAGATAACTACCACCATTCGAGCAAGTTGTTTCAGTTCTATAGTTTTACAGTTTTAACCTATTTCATTTATTCAATAAAAGATATTGTTCAATGGATATCTGTGTTGTTCTCCATATATCTGTGTTTATTGTATTTAGCTTATTAATCAGTTCCTTCCACTCCTAAATCTAGATCAGTTGTATCAGAGCAGTCTGCTCTTCATTTATTTTTCTTCATGCATGTCCCCGACAATATCTGGGTACAAGAAGTTGGGACTCAAACCAATTGATCCTTTGCAAGATCACTTGTACTGAGCTCGAAAACAACCCATGGGGGACAAAACGAAATATGATGGAGAAGGATATCCTTTTAAAATGTTGCTCGAGAAAGCCCTTGCACGACAAAGGAACAAAATGATAGACAAATTTGCACAGATCCTTCGACGACTTCCCATAAGAGAAGCATCTTCATTAAGTGGACATGCAAACCCTTTCAAGGTACATGTAAATTTTGATATTCCATTATTTTAAGGACTAATATATGTGGATGTTGTAGATAAATGGTTGAATCTGCTCGAATTGTATTTTTCATTCCACAATTTTTCCGACAGGGAAAATATTACTTTTGCACTCCTCAAGGTCGTCCCCCATGTTAAGGACTGGTGGGATACCTACTCTAAGAAAAGGGAAATAGAGGAATATGTAATATTTACGGTTTCCCCTACATGGGATTCCTTCCAGGATGCCATTAAAGAACAATACTACCATGTTGGAAGCTACGAGGACCAGTACGCTAGATGGACCACCCTGCATCAATAAAGGGACCAAATAGTACCAGATTTCACCAATATTTTCCATACCCTACGCACTAAATTGGGTATCAAAGAATCTGAGTGACATCTGGTGCTCAAATACTGCGACTATTTTCATAGATACATTCAAACAGAAATGGTGCTTCTGGATATTGCCTCATTGGGTACAACATTTAGATATGTTGTCAAGATTGAGAAAAAATTTAAGTAGAAGAGGCAAGAGTTTAGATTTGCAAAATCCTCACATCCGAAGCAGTGCAAAGTTGGCCCCAATAAGGGATAGAGAAAATATGGCCACTCTTAGGACAACCAGTCCAATCTGCAACATAAGAAGGAAAATGAGAAGATGAAGAAGTACATGGGAAAATGGTGTGAATACCATAAAATCCCTTGGCATAACATCGAAGAATGTCGCTCCAAATAGTCACTCATGGTTGAGCTGTAGGATTTCGAGTCAGAGGCCGATTTAGACTTCGAATCAAATCCATAAGGAGGGACGTGGATTATCGATGCTGAACCTAGTGCCACTGTCACTACCACCAAACTCCATCCAAGTGAACCAGAAGAACCATAGGAAGGGGAACGCCTCTTTCATTCACAGTAATTTGCTTCATTTCATTATCGATAGTGGCAGTCAAAAGAATCTAATCTCAGCAGAGGTCATCAAGCGGCTAGATCTACCAACGACACCGCACTTGTAGCCCTACACCATCGGTTGGCTTCACCAAGGAAAATATCTTTGTGTCATCCAACAATGTCGTTTTTCCTACGACATAAAGCCTTTCAAAGAGGTGGTATTGTGTGATATTAATCCCCTTGAAGTTTGTGATGTTATTGTAGGATAGCCATATTTGTGGAAGCATCATGTTGTGTATGAGTCTAGACCTCATAGTGTCATTATTACTTTCGGTAGACAATTGTATAGGATACCAAAGGTAGTGTCGCCTACCACTACTTCTTTAATCTCTGCTAAGAAATGAAGTAAGGTCATTTCATAGACCAAGAAGTTCATCTTCTTTGTGATCCTTGATCACAGTAAACAGAAGATCATCACCACATATGTGGCCTCTACACAAAGCCTCTCTTTGTAGCAGAAGCAAGTGGACGGGGTCATGGAAGAGTACACATAAATCTTCTCTTCACCCATTGGGGTACCGAAGCACTACCAAGTCAAGCATCCAATTGATCTAAGCCCTGATACACCTATGCCTAATGGACTAGTCTATTGTCTCTCGCTAATGGAAAATGAAAAAATCAAGCGTCATATCCAAGAGCTTCATCAAAAGGGGCACATTAGACCCATCTCCTCCCCTTTTAGAAGCTCGATTATACTGGTGCAGAAGAAGGACCTGACCTGGTGAATTTGCATTGATAAGAAAGCATCAAACAAAATCACAGTCAGGAACCGATACCCAATTCCCAGAATTAATGACCTTCTTGACCAACTCAAGGGGGAAAATTTCTTCAGCAATATTGACCTAAATTACGGCTATGACCAGGTTCCCATCGAACTAGTTGATGTATGGAAGACAACTTTCATATCTAAATAAGGTCTCTTTGAAAGGTTGGTCATGCCCTTTGGCTTAACAAATGCACCAACCACTTTCATGAGGTTGATAGATGGTGTATTGAGACCCTTCGCCAACTCTTTTGTGGTGGTATATTTGGATGACATCCTCATCTTCAGCAAGACTTGGGAGGATCACATGCAGCATATTCAACAAGTTTTGAGCACTCTGTGGCAACATAAGCTATATGCCAAATTGGAAAAATGCTCCTTTGGCATGAACAAGGTCCAATACTTGGGCTACATTTTTTATGAGAATGGGGTACATGTTGATCCATCTAAGATCCAAGTAATCCATGACTCATCAGCCCCGACCACACTAACCGAGCTTTGGGGATTCTTGGGACTAGCCAACTTCCACTGATGGTTCATGTTGGTATTATCCCATATTGCATGGGCCCTCATCCAAGTGACCAAGGGAGGTGGCAGGGAAAATTTCACGTGGGGGAAGGAATAACAACAAGCATTTGATGATATGAAGCATCTCTTGTGCTTAGATCCAATACTCTCCTTTCCTAATCTGCAACAAATGTTAGAGATTGAGACTGATGCATCTGACTATGTTGTAGGCATAATGCTCACTCAACACAATCATCTGGTGGCATACCGTAGTGAGACACTTTCAGATACTGTGCATAAATACCCCACCTATGACAAGGAAATGTATTCCATTGTACAAGCCCATCGTTAATGGAAACATTACATTATGGGAAGGAAGATGATCATCCACACTAATCACAAGCCTCTGTAGTTCATACATACATAGAGGAAGTTTCAAAATGACTGCCATCAGAAGTGGTCCACCTACCTACAACAGTTCCATATCAACATCAAGTATAAGACAAGGAGCACAAATACTCTCTCTGTCTGCCTCATTCGACCTCCCTTGGATGTACTGACCACTATGCTCCATTCTTGTGGACATGAGGCATTTGAGTGGCCCCAACTTTATCAATAAGATCTGTACTTTACCACCACCTATCATCTCTTGGATACATGCGCAAATGTCATCTATTTTCACTTTCAAGATGGACTGTTATGCCATATGGGCCATCTCTATGTTCCTACAAGAGAGCATGAAAAGATGATTTTGGAATCCTACTACAGTAAGATGGAATGACATTTTGGCCTGGAGAAAACTTTGGTCGTTCTACAGAAACATTTTTATTGGCCAAAAATTTGACAAGATGTCAACAAGTATATCAGATATTGCACTTCATGTGCCATTTCCAAGCCAACCATCAAAAAGCAATGTAAGATCCTAGTTATTTTCAGGATTCAAAATAATTAAAAGTTTTCTAAAATCTCCTAAAGTTTTCTAAAATATCCTACTTTAATGACTAAAATTTAGTTTAGAATTTATTTCATGATTTTCCTATACTTGGAATAAACCAGGAATAAACAATAACAACATAATAATATTAGCAACAACAACATAATAATGATAACAACAACATAATACATACCTCCACCTGCAGGTTGGTTTATCTAGTCCCTTTTCTGTCTGATTTTGTTCTTTCCCAGACTGAATAATAACCTCCCAGCCAACTAGGAACAACCTCTTCAACTCCCCAGCTCTATGAATCCTTGCGGTTTCCTGGCCCCTAAGCCCAAAATTCCCAACAACAGCAGTACCCTGTGAGAGTTCCCCAAAACAATTCTCCCAATTTCCTCCTCCTCCTCTATCTTTCAGAGATTTAGAAATCCTAAAACAAAAATGAGATCCTCTTCCAATTCCTCCCCTTCTTCCTTATCCTCCTCTCTCAAATCCCCCCTCATTAATTCCCAACAACCTTATCCCCCCATTAATGATCCAGGTGGATATCGGTGGCCACCCACCTTTTCCGACTGGCTCAAAATAGTTTTCTGTCAATTTTGGCAATTTACTATTTTTAGTAGGTTTTAACTTCTGGGGCCATTTTGAGGGCGTAAATGAAGGTTTTTTGAGATCAAGGTTCTCAATGATAGACGAAGGCATGATTGAGGCCCAAAAATGAATCTCCTCGACGATGCCTTTCCAACGAGCTATCACACGCCTAAAACGAAGATCGTATGCAAAAGTTACGACCCCGGGAAGTTGATGTACTAACTTACCCAAACGGGGCCCACATGAATTTTGGCGCTTCATCTCCTAGGGTTAGGTTTTTGGATGTAT
>ML802443.1:136024-149152 GCA_009831015.1 Picea engelmannii
GCCGTTCATCAGCCACGGTTTTGAGTGGCTGTGCTAGTGATATAAACATGGTTTGCATAGATATTAATCCTCCTTAATCAAACGTGGAAATTATATATCCTTACAATAATTTTATAATGTGATTAGGTAAATGTAAAAAAGTAAACATCTTAACGGATGCCTTCATAAATGTAAGGAAGTTATGAACAATAAATTTTACCCATTGATTTTGGAGGACCTAAGAATATGCCAGCATCTTCAATGCTTAGCCATCAAATTAGAATTTAAGGTTAAAAGATCATTAATTGTGCCCATTGCCAATAGGTGTACACATTTTGGCGTAAATATCCAGCCTGCTGTGCTACGTTGTTGTAGGTGGATTATAGGTAGTTGGATCTGAATTGCTTTCGGTCTATAATCCTCAGGTTGGATGTAAAGTACCAATGAAATTTCTTAAGAGCAATCTAAACGTTATATCTTTGGCAGTTTTCCAGCGACTTTTTTCGTTTGATTTTACCCAAAATCAAGTGAGGAATGATGGGATCTGCACATTTGAGATTTTAGTGGCTAAGTTTGTATAATCCAAATGCCTCAAGAGTTTTTTCGTTTGATTTTACCCGAAATCAAGTGAGGAATGATGGGATCTGCACATTTGAGATTTGAGTGGCTAAGTTTGTATAATCCAAATACCTCACGAATTTTTCAACACGTTCAATTCATTTATGCATTCTGAAATATAATTTAAACAATAAAAAATAACAATTTTGTCTAAATTTACATAGCTATAAAAACACCCAAAAAATAAAACATTTAACCAACACCAATTTCTTATCGATTTGAGAAGTGAAACGACGGTTGAATTGTAAACCGCCGTGCTGTTAGTCGTAAAGTGCCAACGAAATTTCTTATCAATTTCAGGAGTGGTGAAAATACTCTTTTTTTCCCGCGGAAAAAGGAGTGAAACATACGTTGCTTATTCAGGCGCCAGGCAATTTCTCCCCTTGACGAAATTTGAATATCCCCTCATTACATGTATGTAATTTCTGGCCAATTTCCACGAAGTAATTCCCTTTACCTTATGAAACTTAGGTGATATTCAAACACGTATGCCGTGTCTCTCTATATAATTTGTCGAATTTATTGTTTATTTATAAAATTAATATTTTATACAATTTACTATTACTTTTCATATATTTTAATTTTTTAATTTTTATAAAATTTAAAATATTTTAATATATTTTTGTTGAATATATAATGTGCTGAATTTTTTTTATTTTAAATTATATATATATCATTGTGACATTTTATAGTGAAATAAACAGATAGCATATTTTCAATAGTTTTGTTGTTGGGAGGGTAGCCTGGATAATAAAGCATTTCAAAATTTGTAATGAAGATTATCATTGGTTTTGGTTTTATTTTTATTTTTTTAGTAATTTTTGTTTTATATTTGTTTTGTTTTTTATAATATAATAAATTTATTATTTATCAAAAATATTTTTAAAATATTTATATGTCAAGAATATTTTTAGTTTTTTTGATATTATTATAAGATATATGAATATAAAGGGTTAATAGAGTTCAATTTATAAGTAATTATGTTATTTTTTATTTCTTATTTTATAAATATAAAAGTAATAATAAATTCTCTTTTTACATCTAAATTTTTTATATGACATATAAAATTTGAAATATAAAAGCAACAAGAAATTTTCTTTTACATTTAAATTTTTTTATGACATATAAAACTTATAGGGAATAATAAAATATTTGATTTCCTTGATTGTAATGAGCATTAAGTAGGGTTTCAAAACAACGTGTATATAAAGTGGGGATAATGGAATATTAGGTAGGGTTTCAAAACAACGTGTATACAAAGTGGCGATAATGGAATATTTGTTGACAATTAACTAGGTAGGGTTTCAAAACATTTATGGTTTATAAAAGAATAATTATTATGGTAAGTTTATCAATGTTCATAAATAGTGTATATCTTAGAAACCAAAAAATGATATATAATAAAAACATGTACATTTTTACAATCAAGAATATTATATTGTAAGTTTATATGAAAAATCAAGAGGTTCAGAAAGCAATTCAAGTAAAGAATGATAAATATAAATAAATGTTGTAAGTTTTATACTTCTAAATGTTTTTCTAAAACAATTATATATTTCAAAAATTATTTTTGAAATAATAATAACATAAACAAAAAAAATTTGATTAGTTACAAATTCCTACATAGTTCATCGTAATAGTGTCATTAATGAATGAGATTGAAAAAAAGTTGATTTGTTACAAATTCCTACATAGTTCATCCTAATAGTGTCATTAATGAATGAGATTGAGATTAACGTGTAAAACTAATTTTTTATACAATTAACTACTTTATTTTTATATATTTTCAATTTTGTTGAATGCTGAAATTATGTAATTCTAATATGTATTCTATTGTTATGTTTTATACTAAAATAAGATTATTAATAGATGTCATATTTTCAATTGTTTTGTTGATGCAAGGGAAAAGTTGAAAATAAATTCATTTCAAATTTAAGATTTGATAATATGAAAAAAAAAATGGGTTCATATTAAAATTTGTAAGGAATATTTACATATTTTTTAGTCATTCCTATTTCATATTTGTTTTGTTTTCATTAATATAATTAATTTGTTATCATTCATGAGGTGTAAACCAGGTGGTTTGTGTGGGATTTAGTCCTCATCAAGTCATAGGTTCAAACCTCATGGGGAGGGGTTGAGGGTAAGAGTCATTTGTGGTCTAAGGGGGAGAGGTTAAGGGTGAGAGTCCATTGTCAATATTTCAATATTTTCCTAACCACTGAATTGAGGATAAAGTGACACAATGGTTCATTAAAATATATAATTAATTAAATGTTATTAATTATTATTAAATAATAATGTGACATGATAATTTGGGTAAATATGAGATATTTAATCTATCCATTAAAAAGTTTAAGCCAAGCAATTATTAAGTTGGTGGATGGCCACGTGTTGGTAGACCGTGACATATTATATTCCATTGTCTGACACTTTTAAGCGAAGCAATTATTAAGTTGGTAGATGGCCACGTGTTGCTAGACCGTGACATATTATATTCAATAAGACCTTGTATGGATTCAAGCAAACGTGGTGCAGAGATTCTCATATACAACAAAAGCATGGTGAAAACTTCCTATGAGAGAGGAAGTATATTGAAATGGTTTTTTAGAAGTCTAGGATTATGGATTGAAAATCCATGGAAAACTCTCATGGTGACATATCTAAAGAAGTTGAGAGACTCTGATCCAATAGACTTGTCTCTGTATTAACAATTGATTGGCTCGTTAATGTATCTAGAGAATACTCAGCTGGATATTTTCGTTGTGGGGAGTTTGATTTATGATATACATTTGCATGGATTTATGGATTGATATTGGGCAAGGAGTGAAGATTACAGAAGAAGTGCTACTTGGATATGTTTCAGTTTGAGATTTTCCACAATGTTATGGGCTAGCAGGAAACATAAGTCTGTTGCACTCAACACTACAGAAGCAGAGTATATTACAGATTGTGATGATTATATGGAATAAATGTGGCTCCATAAGTTTGTTTCTGGACTGTCTGATCAAGTGTTGAATTCGAACGTGATATATTGTGATGATGAAAGCTATGTGAAACTTTCAGAGAACCGGTGTTCCATGACAGGTCGAAGAACATTGATATTAAGCATTATATTCTTCATGATAGACTCCATAGGGGAGAATTGGTTCTCCAGTATATCTCCATAGATGAGTAGATAACATATATTTTGGTAAAGACTTTATCCAAGATGAAAATATTGCGTACATAAGGGATAAGTTGGGGCTCACGGAGAGGAATTCCTTATTGAAAAATGAAGAGATTACTCTGAGGTTGGGAGGGAGCACTGATATGTTATTGATTTATGGGTAGTAATTTTCCAGTTTGGAAAATGTTCCAGGTTGCACTGTCACCTTCCAGTCTGGAAAGTGACCCAAGATTTATGATGGACAAGCATTTTCCAGTTCGGAAAATGGTCCAGATCGAAAAATCATTTTCCTAATGAAAATAGTCTGGTATATTGTTGATGTACAATGGACAGTGATTCCCCTTGTGGTTAATGTGGGGGAACAATCTTGGATAGGCATTCTTCTTTGTAGTCACTATGAATAGTGGTCAAGTAGAATGGTCCACCTCGTCGAGCAATCATTCTTTTGAAGTTCATAGTTGTGAGTTGTTTCGAGTAATGGTCTGTTTTGGAGGTTGGTGCAAGACAATCATTTCCATAGGAAATGGCTCGGACAATCATTCCCTAGGGAAGACTCATTCTCTCCAAGTTGCATTGTGATTAGTGCCGGAGGAATGGCCCAGTTAGGTGAATGGTCTAGGTTCAGAAATCAGGGGCATGCATTCCCTAAGGAAGACTCATTCTCTCTAGGTTACACTGTGATTAGTGTCGGAGGAATGGTCCAGTTAGGTGAATGGTTCAGGCTCAGAAATTAGAGACAATTTTTCTTCTATGCTTGGGAAGAATAGTTCAAATATCCCATGGCTAATGTTTTACTTTCTGAGAGAATATGCTCTTCTAGATCTCACAGATGTGCATGGAAGAATGGCCTATATGACTTAGTTTGTATCATGATATTGTTATGCAGGTTGATATTAGATGATATGATTGTTTTGGATATTGTATGTCTCTAGACAATAGTTGTATGCCACTATGGTGGATGTGTTCCACTAGTTGTGACCATGTGTCATTAGTTAGTATCTGTATGCTACTATGTTTGGTTGTGTACCACTGGATAGTAATTGTGTACTACTATGGATAGACACAGTTTTGTTCTATTGAATGACATTGTTCTAATTTCCATGGAGACTACCACTAGTGTTGGAGATTATTTCCATCTAGATGGATAGTTAGTGTGTTGATGGACCGACATTATCCAGGTGGAGAATGGTTTAGGAAGGACAGATTACTGGTGGACAAACATCCTTCACGTGGAGGATGGTCCAGGTTGAAATATTACTGGTGGAAAGATATTCTCTCTATGGAGAATGGTCCAGGTTGAAATTTTTTTGATACACCATGGACAGTTATTCTTCTAGGAAATATGTCCATATTAGAAGAATGGTCCATCTCCCTGAGTTCACAATAGTGACCAGAGTGGAGAGATTGGTACAGGACATACTTTTTCCCAGAGTTCATAGTAGTGGTCAGAGGGAAAATGTTCCAGGACAATCATTCCTCTAGGACGTATATTCGGATTAGAAGAATAGTCCTTGTAGCCCATGGCATGGCTTCCATCATCTATTGGAATATTTATTCTTCTAGGACATGTCCAAATTAGAAGAATAGTTCTTGTATCACTATGTGGAGTGAGTGACTTATTCAACATCATGCTCGATTACTCAGATGGAGTATGGATTTGATAGATGATGCATTTGATGCTATCAAATGATACTCATAATGATGATGTTTCTCGTAAGTTGATCATAAGATAGCATGTGTGGCTATGATCATGCAACTAATTGAATAATTTGTATGTGCTCAATACCATTACCTTTAATACCTCCCTAGCGAGGAGGGAGTGTTGATATTATGGTAGTTTTGGGAGGTATTAACCTCCACGTGTAACCTTTAACAAGACTAGAATATTTCGGGAAAAAAAGAAACCCTAAAACGTTGGATAATAACCCTAGGAGACAAGTCGGCTCAAGAAAATATGTAATATTCAGTTATTAGCCTCCAGAAAGAGAAGTCGACCCAGTCAAGTGAGATAGAGTAGTATAAATAGAGGGCGCTAGAGCTCATTTGTCACTCTCACTCTCACAACTGCATAAGGACTAGTGGTGCGCAAGTTTGGAGAGGGAGTGCAGTTGCAGCTGCTGCAACTGACATTTTGGTTTTGGTTTGGAATTTATGCTCGATTTATGGTTATTCTTGTTTGGTGCGTTACCCTTGGAGAAAGGTGCACTAGCCTTGGCTGGTTATTCGTCTGCTACCAGAATTATTCTGTGTGTCAAGGTTAAGGTTCCCGGGGGTGACTTTTGTGCCTATGGTTGGGTGACAATATCTCTATATTGTCTATGAAAAAACGAGCACATCCCTTTATTTCTAGCAGCAACAAAATCATATGACCAAGAAAAAATTGTAGGTACTGGTAAGGTTTAAATCTCTTCTAGACTTTGAATCTTTGTTTCTGAATCCCTGCTTGTTTTGTATCTCTACAAGTTATGATGGTGTAAAGGGATGTAATGTGTGGGATTCTATTGCCCACAATATTGTCATTAACATAGATATATTATGTATGGAACAACCAAAAGGGTTAGTTCAATATCGTAGCGGAAGATTTGTTTGCATGCTGGAGGATTCATTGTATGGCCTAATACCCATGCAACTGTACAAGATGTTTGAATCCTTCATGGTGAGCCAAAATTTTTCAAGGGGTGAGTATGACTATACTGTTAATAGTACATTCACTATCTTGATGTTATTTGTTATTGATATGCTCATTGCAAGCTGAAGCATGGTTGAGATCATTGAGATAAAGACTCAGTTGGACAAGAAATTCCAGATGAAGGATCAAGGAGCAACAAAACAAATTCTGGGAATAGAAGTACACAGAGACGGTTATAATGGTAAGTTGTGGTTGAACTTTAGTGTGAACATGAAACCAATTAATATCTCTATTACTTTCCATTCTAAGTTGTCTTCAAGTTTAGGTCATGTGTATAATGAAGAAAAAGTTATGTCTCGTATACCATGCAATGAAATGGTTAAGACCAAATATTTCACTTTCAGTTGATGTTGATGTTGTCAGACACATGACAAATTCAAGTGAAACAATGAAATGGGTGCTTCACTGTTTTAGAGGCACAAGTGTCTGTGGAAATTGTAATTTAGATTTTGAGAGCTATTATAAATCCATGTAAAACCGAGATGACAAATAAACATAATATCATTGTCCCATGAATGTTTCCCTATATAAAGTTTTACCACATAAAATTACTAAATTAAATTTGTGGAATTTTAATCTTGTTCAATATTTTATTCTTCCGCTACAACAATTAATTGGTATTCATGTGGAGGCAACGACTGACAGAACAACCGCCGATAGAATGAGCAGATTCCTCCCACCCTCACACCCAATGGACCCCTTAATTTGCTGCGCACAATAAGAGATGGCACCGATAAGCGCTACCTGCAATACCACAAAAAGATTGAATGTAGTGTATATGCAGCACCAAGGTTGTTATAGCTTCCTTGTAATTACGTACTTTGTCGTCGTGGACGTCGAGGACAAGCATGGTCATCGGATTTTGATTTTGCAGGGAAATAACAACAGCAGCATCACCGTCGGTAGAGGGCCCCGTTGGTGATCGAGATGGAGATGGCATTGGCGTTGTCGTTGTCGTTGATCTGCCATCATCAGACACAGCAACAACAACACGTATAGAGGGTCCACGGTCGGGGTCGTCCGACGGGGCCTCAATAATTGAGTTGATCTGCCATCATCAAACATTACTATCAACGACATATGACATACCAGTATTGGGAAAGTCGTAAGCAAAGTTCATCTATTTTCCGAATATTCTTTATAGAGTATTGTATCTATTATTTATATATATATTTTTAATTATCATTTAAATTTGTCAATTAAATTTGTCAATTTAGTAATGGTGAGTAAAATCTTAATTTTTATTAAGTCTAAAGTTGTATATTTATTGACAATAAATATATTTAATAGGTGTTTAGTGTTTAATAAGTTTTTTATGGATAAGATTAAATATGATTAGAATATTCTTAGTGGTCACACATAATAAATGGCTGTGATTTCAATCATTAACTTTCTAGATATGACATCAGTTTATGTGTTTACTTTTTTACATTTATCTAATCATATTTAAAAATTACATTGATAGGATTACCACAACTAAGTGATTAACATAAATCAAAATATTAACACCAGAAAAATGAAAAACAACTGTTTAACTTTTATGSGCGATAGTGGGAGAACTACGACATTATCTTGGCGGTTCACCTTTCTACTGTTGGGCGTTTTGTTGAATGATAAACGAATTAATTTACAAGTTTGAGTAATTCCAACACCACCTGGTATAATTAATTACCATGAAATACAATTTATGCCACACGAGGAGATTACTATGGATGCCATGTTTATCCTGCCGTTTCATCTCTTCTGTATAATTAATTACCGTGAAATACAATTTATGCCACACGAGGAGATTACTATGGATGCCATGTTTATCCTGCCGTTTCATCTCTTCTGATGGGCGTTTTGTTTTACATGTTCAAAGAATTTTTTCCGGGAAACTTCGAAGCTTTGGGTTTCTATTTAGCCATTTTTTTGTGATTATAAATCTTTCCGAACAGTCTACAAAAGGCGTTGGTATTTGTAGAAGACGCCGGTATTTGCATGTATGTATTAATCTTTTTGAATGTTGTTTTTAGTTTTGGTTGATTATCCACTGAGCACGCTTTTCAAATCTGATCATCTTTTTCCGCTATCTTTTTGGTCATTGGTGCAGCGGATCTCTGAACATGGACGATTTTGCTATCGTTTTTGTTATTGGTGCAGCGGATGATTTCTCTATCATTTTTGAAGGTGAACGCCAAGACAAGCATCATCGTTCCAACCATAGTGTTTTACATATTTCCGGTTAGATATTGTTAGATATTGTTTATAAGTAAGAAAATTATTGATAATCTCAACTTAAATTTGAGTTTTACTGATTAAGTTTGTTTTAATGAATTTTACTTTATAATTATGTTTTTATTTTTATACTGATTAAGTTTGTTTTAATGAATTTTACTTTAAAATTATTTATAATTATATTTTTATTTTTATTTTTATAATTATTTATTCTTTTTTTTATTTAAATTAAAAAGATGGAACCTATTATATTACCATAAACAGAATACATAAGCTGTTGTGTTCCGCCTGAGCAGGAAACCTGCACAGCTGGGCATCCCTGGTCATTTGTCACCCAGTTTGCAAAATTAACAAAATTGACAATGCTACGTCCTCCTCGAAGGAAACCAGGACTAACAATTGTGAGCATGAAACTAGTTATCCTGACTAGTTCTAAGAAAAACTGATATCTAGCTAGCCCAAGGCCTAAATTATAGCAACAAAAACAAAGTCTAGTTCTGAGCATTATGTAACCTTTGAACCAGCTCGCTTGTCCTCGTCCTCAGACTGCTTCCATCCTGCTGGGAATGGATAGGCCCATGCACAAGTCGGACATTGTTTCTTTGGCAGAGTTCTGGAATGGGCCGCAAAGAGCATGTCAAGTCTCTGATCCATTCGCGCAAGGCGGAAGATCTGGTCCTCGAGCATATTTCTCATCTCAAAGACGAGATTGAAGTATCCCTAGTCGATTGAAGGTGGCTGCTCCGGGCGATGGTTGTCCATTAACCCCTCGAGGTTGGTCGCTTCTGCTTTCTGATTCGTGTGCCATGGTCGTATGTGTGCTTGCACCTCCGCTTCCCTGGTAGGTTCGGGAGGAACCTCCTCTTCCACGTAGCAGGGGAGTAAGGCATCTCTGAGCTGGTGGCATGAGGGCCGAGCATTGTGCTTGCAGGCAGTGGCTTACTATCCAGACCAAAGTTCGGGCGCGGATTCCAGTTGTCTGGCACTATAAACAAAGTGTGCTCAGGAGGGCTTTCCAGGCCTCCTTCCGGGATGACTTCCTCCATGTATGCCATTGGAGGCGTGTGTGGTCTATTTATTCTTCTCTTAGCTGCCATTGCCATGGCTTTCTCAAAGTTCTTCTTTCTCTTGCACCGTGACTCCGTCGTGTACCAGGTAGCTCCTCTTCGTGGCTTCCCTCTCACTCGGGGCATGGTGGGGGTCCGGTGAATTGCCTGGGTGATTTCTCGAAAGGTCGTTCTGCTCCTGAGTGTTGGCGAGGTCGTCGGGTGCTACCACTCTTCCAGAGAAGTGGGGGAGAGGCCACTGCAATTCTGCTGCTCCAGTGGAGCGGAGGCTCCAAGGAGCGACTGGCTCTTTGTTCTGACGGCTTGGACAATGAGAGCGAGTGCTAAAATGATCACCATAGCCATTAAATTCTGTTGGATAGTGCGCTGATGGCAGGTACCCTTCCCTTGCGCGAGGGGCCTCGTCGTTTGAATGCGCCTGTTCATGCCCATGGTGAGTTATGGTCGGAGGTGATGTGGACCGGTGGATGCATTAATGCTGTGTCCTGGCTCGATCCCGCATGGCACTATTGTGTCCCGTGTCACCCCATCCGGGGATATAATTATTTATTCGTTAATCAATAATAAAATTTAATATATTCTTTTAGGGATTTGTTATTAGCTTTTCGACGTTCACCAGTAACAATTTAGCTGCTATGCTAGTTGATAGATCTATTATCCTGAAAATTCTCTAATCACAACTACTAATATATACAATTTTATCAATTCTTTTATTTTAAAAAAATTGATAAATAAAACACTCCAAAAAAAAAAATTTAAATATAATATTTGTACTACATATTTCAATTAAACTTACATATTTATGAATCAAATAGATTTACTATTTTATCAATTTTTTTATAGAAATAAATTGATAAAAAACAGATCAAAAATATAATATTTATACTACTCTATATTTATATGTTACTTGCCATTAAGCTTACATAGTTACTAATCAAACAAAATTACAAAGTTATGATTTTATCAATTCTTTTATAAAAATACTGATAAAAAATACAGATTAACAAAAATAAAAAATCTAATATTTATATACTACTTACAATTAAACTTACAAAGTTATGAATCAAACAAACTTACAAAGTTATTATTTTATTTTCTTTTATAAAAATAAAACTGATAAAAAATATATAGTGGAAAAAAAGAGAAAAATTCTAATATTTATACTACTCCATATTAATATGCTACTTGCAATTAAACCTAAAAAAACACAGTGGAAAAAAGATAAAAAAATATAATATTTATATTACTCCATATTAATATGATACTTACAATTAAACCTACAGAGTTATGAATCAAACAAACTTACATAGTTATGTTTTTATCAATTATCTTATAAAAATAAACTGATACAAAACATAGTGGTAAAAAGATAAAAAAAAAAAAAATCTAATATTTATACTACTTTATATTTATATGCTAATTGCAATTAAACTTATAGAATTATGAATGAAACAAATTTACAAAATTATAATTCTATCAATTCTTAATTATTTTATAGAAATAAAATTGATAAAAAAAAAATGAAAAAAAAAWTAATATTTATACTACATATTATATGCTACTTGTAATTAAATTTACAGAGTTATAAATCAAACAAACTTATAGAGTTATGATTTTATTAATTCTTTTATAGAAATAAACTGACAAAAAACATCACAAATTTAATATTTATACTACTCCATATTTATATGCTACTTGCAATTAAACTTATAGAGTTATGAATCAAACAAAATTACAAAGCTATGATTTTATCAATTCTCTTAAAACACAGTGGTAAAAAGATAAAAAATGCAATATTTATACTACTCCATATTTATATGCTAATTGCTATTAAACTTACAGAGTTATGAATCAAACAAACTTACATGCTACATAAAAAAAACTAATATTTATATTACTCCATATTTATATGCTACTTGCAATTAAACTTAAGGAGTTATGAATTAGACAATCTTACATGCTACTTGCAATTAAACTTATATAGTTATGATTTTATCAATTTTTTATAGAAATAAAACTGTTGAGTTATGAATCAAACAATCTTACAGGTTGTAACGACCCCAACTGTTACGACTACAAGCGAAGCAAAAAGTGAATTTTATTTTTTTTTAGGCAGGAAGGCAACGACGAAAATAGTTGAACCACACAACCTGATGATGACCACACACACGCAGATCAGGAAACAGACAACAACGACTCAATGCACTAGCACAACGAGCAACACGACGAAATATGCACAAATCAAAATATAGAAACGACTACCCGCATGACACAAACATGAAAATGCTTATAAGTTAAAGGACAACATCCACAATCCTGACACAACGACCTCAACGACCAATCACTAGAACCTCTATGGCGCACAAACCAAATGCATGAAGGCGTTAGAACCCGAGCACCAACAACAACTACAGCGAAAAAACACCCACAACGGGTAGCACATACTCCGACCAAATTATCATTCATCTCTATCCATTAGGGCACGCAATGACCCCCTCATCAGGAATCATGTCGTCACCAGGTGATAGGCACGACAACAACCATGGTGCAACAACAACTGGATTCAACACAAGCTAAAACCAACATGCCAGGAGATCAAGTTAACTATCTAACCCTTGACGACTAACCCTTGCACCCAATCGACAAGTCAACAAGACGACTATGAATTTTATACAACACAATAATTTCCTTGCGCAACAAAATCAATTTGTACATATTAAATGATTATTATTAAACAATAGTTCGTTGCAACTATATTCCAAATCCTAATATGAGATAAGTATCTATTAGTATCCTTTAAAACTAAAACTACATGAATTTAATTGTTGTCTTTAAGTATAAATTAGTTGTCCTTTAATGTCCTTGTTGTATTTTAATTATAAAATTGAAACAGATATAAGTATTTTCCTAAGGGGGAGTTCACTATCTAGTTCAGCAATCATAAAACAAGTTTTATAAGGATTACTGAATTTGCTAAAATTTGCCAATAAGAAAATCATAAAAATATTTCTGTAAGAAAACCATAAAACAAATTCACATTGTCCAAGACTACTAAAATCGTTGTCTCTAATTGAGTTGTTTTCTATCATTGAAATTGTTGTCTAGAATCTTTATACACACATTTATTGCATTTCTAATGTAATTACACACACCTTTATTATTAAAATTGTGGTCAAGAATCTATACACAGCAACCAGTACCTCTCTCTAAAACCGTTGTCTATTAATATATAACACATAGTCCATTAATGAAATAATAATAATAAATACCATTATATTAACACTATCATATAAACCACTCATAAACAGACTATCTATTCCATTCCATAATAACACATACATTCAATTCCATATATAAAACACAGACGTTCAATTCAATTACATTAAAAC
>ML802443.1:196926-219854 GCA_009831015.1 Picea engelmannii
AAGACAATGTAATGGATGAAGTATACCTACCCAGAACAAGACAACAAGCAAAAAATATGGCAGTTTCAAGTACAAAATGATATTGGTGCTTCAATAAGACAGTAAGCCATTGAAATGTATGCTAGATGATATAAAATTGCAGCAAAATGAAATTTTACAACAACAATAAGTATTTTATAACAATTGCAAGAAATGTGCCTCTAAATTACTTGAAAAGACAATGAAAATATAGTTTTTACTAGGCATAATGGTAATTCGTTGTCACAAGCTAATTTAGAAGTGTTTAGCTAGAATTAATGTAGTTTATGCAAAAAAAATTGTTACATTAATATGGTTGTAACAATGATCTATAACGACAACAAGTAAATTAGTTATCTAGGCTAGGTTAGAGTTAGTTTTAGTTAGTGAAAGCTAGAAAGTTCAAGGTTTGAGTGTTGGCTTGATCTCTCTACAAAAAGGACTGTAAGGACTAGTGCCTCTAAAGGGTTATGGAGTCAAGAGTTCAACAACATTCATTTGGATTAAGCAACAAAATGATTACGTTTATCCAAGTAAAAGATGAATCTTAGAAGAGTAGTAACTGAAGTCTTCTTGGGATTCAATCTTTGGGGAGTTGAGCTAGTAGAGAGTAGGCACTTCTAGGCCCTAGTGGTTTTTCTCCTTCTTAGATAATTGAAGAAATATTTAGATGAAACCACAATTGATCAATACCTCTAAAGAGATATCACTTTACGGATTTAGAGGCTTGTCAATATACCAAAATTATGCAAAGTCTAGCAATTGCAAAGTAAAGAAGTAGTAATTTAAGTTCTTCACTTCTAGGGTTTATCAAGCATGCAATTTCATAATCTTTATTATGAGCAATAAAATATACCATAACCATTCAAAAGTAATGAAAAAATAATATTTACTTCACCAAGAATGATCATGCATGAAAACACTAGATTACCAAATGAATTCACCAAAATTGATCCAAGTTGCAAATAGAAGACTCCAAAAGAGAGGTGCACATCACAATTTCAGCCAATAAACCCTAAGCAGGGCGCCAATTTCAGTCCTCTTCCTCTTGTGTGAGGAGTTATTATGATAAAATGAGAGTAATTTATATCTATTTATACAAAACTTTGACCCTTAATTAATTTTAGGTCAAAATTAAGGCTGACCTAGCCAATTTACATTAAAATCCAAATTTGACATAAATAAAATTAATTATCATCTAAAGACACCTCCAAGGGTGACGTCATTCCCTTATAGTGTGACGTTGAGGCCCTAAGGTGGAATGTTGGGCATAGAATGTAGAATGCTTGGCCTCCAAAGGCCCTAGATAATGCCCACATGTGCCACCAAGCTCACAACTCCCTCTAAAATGAAAACCCTAGCTCTAGGTGACATCCAAGGTCATTATGGTGACATCTTGGGAATTCAACGGCCAACGTCCATAAGGAATAACAATATCCCCCTAGGTCTAAGTCTGCCTAGATGCCTCCAAAGGGAATGTCCTTCTTTCTTCCTAGTTCAAATCTTCAATGTCTTCTTTCCCTTGGTTGGGGTTATATCATCCATCTGTGGGATTTAATCCCCCATGAAGGTCTGATCTAATCATTCCCTCATGTGTACCTGTCCATCGGGAAAGGTCCTACAACAAAAACAAGTACACCCTCAAGGAATTCATAAGTCACGGGGATCATAACATGTAAATCACATCCAATAATTAAATTACCCAAACATGTGCATCAAATACCCCTTAACTCAGACAAATTCTCAAAGATGTTATGCAATTTGACAAGTTAGGTTTGGAGAAGGTCTCAGGGTGTCCTATTGGGATAACCTTCCTTAAGTTTGGGGTGTTTTCCAGGTGGGAGCCAATCTGGTCCATGTAGGTGTATGAGGTGGCATGGGGTAAGTGTTTGGGAATGGGGTGTAGTAATAATAGGGAAATGTAAGCCTTACCTGTGGGTGCCTTTGTAGAGGGAGAGTTGCACCTTGTCATAAATGTTATTGTTTCGTGGCTCATGCATTTCCTTTTACTCTTAGCTTTATTGTTTTCTGATATTTTTCTTTTGTGCTTCAAGGGATCAGTCAAGGGACACTGTCCTGGCTTGATGACTAGAGGTGAAAGTGTTATCCACAAACATTTCACGGAGATGAGAAGGATGGCTCGTGATGAGACCCCCTTTCTCTTGGCTATGCCACTGAGAGCCACTTACCTGGTTTGGTTACCAGATAGGTGGTAGTGTCATACCTCTACATGCCCATGGTCTTAATAGGTTAGCTCATGATGATATCTCCTATCCAACAACTAGTACCTTGAGTGTTTATGTATCTTATGGGTTCCATTTTATTACTGAGAAGTTTTTTATTGCTTTCTCAGGAGTCCCTATGAAAATCATCTCAATGGTTTCAGTATTGGCTTTTAACTCTTGCCAACTAATTTTACCATATAGGCCTTTAGCCCCGTCTTCCCACAAGGAAAGGTAAATGATCTAGGTGGATATTGGTGGCCACCCACCTATTCCAACTGACTCCTCTTGACAGTTTTTAGTTTAGCACGTTCTTTTGTACTTCTTTGTAATTGTGGGTTCTACACTTATAGGGTTGTCTGAATCCCTACACATCTTCCAGGTGGATACTGGTGGCCTCCCACCTGATCCAACTAGCTTATTTTGTATATTTTCATGTCAACACATCTTTTTGTACTTCCAGGGCTATTTTCGGGCCCTAAACAATGTTTTTTTGTCTCACCATAGTCAAACTATAGACAAAGTCAAAGTTTGATGATGTAATGCATAGCTCTCGAAATGACCTTCCCAATGGGCTATCATGTGCATAAAACGGAGGTGATATGAAAAAGTTATGACCCCAGGAAGTTGAGGTACCAACATACCCATAGGGGCCCACATAACCTTTTTTGTTTCATCTCCTAGGGTTAGGTTTTTTTATGTCTAGGGTTTGGGAATTCATGAGTAATGTTAAAAATGCATCTGGAGCCTCATTGTAATCATTCTACTCAGACGGATGCGCGTAGCATCCACATCTCTTCTTAGAGATAGCTACCACCATTTGAGCAAGTTGTTTCAGTTCTATAGTTTTATAGTTTTAACCTATTTCATTTATTCAATAGAAGATATTGTTCAATGGATATCTGTGTTGTTATCCATATCTATGTGTTTATTGCATTTAACTTATTAATTAGTTCCTTCTGCTCCTAAATCTGGATCAGTTGTATCAGAGTAGTTTTCTCTTCATTTATTTTTCTTCATGCATGTCCCTGACAATATCTGGGTACAAGAAGTTGGGACTCAAACCAATCGAGCCTTTGCAAGATCACTCGCACCGAGCCCGAAAAAAACCCATGGGGGAAAAAAATAAATATGATCGAGAAGGATATCCTTTTAAAATGTTTCTCGAGGAAGCCCTTACGCAACAAAGGAATGAAATGATGGACCACTTTGCACAGATCCTTCGACGACTTCCCATAGGAGAAGCATCTTCATCAAGTGGCCATGCAACCCCCTTCAAGGTACATGTAAATTTTGAAATTCCATTATTTTAAGGACTAATATATGCGGATGTTGTAGATAAATGGTTGAATATGCTCGAATGGTATTTTTCGTTCCACAATTTTTCCGATAGGGAAAAGATTACTTTTTCACTCCTCAAGGTCACCCCCCATGTTAAGGATTGGTGGGATACTTACTCTAATCAAAGGGCCATAGAGGAATATGCAATATATGTGATTTCCCCTACATGGGATTCCTTTCGGGATGCCATTAAATAACAATACTACCCTATTGGAAGCTGCGAGGACTAGTACACTAGATGGACCACCCTGCGTCAATAAAGGGACCAAATACTACTAGATTTCGCCAATATTCTCCATACCCTATGCACAAAATTTGGTATCAAATACTATGAGTGACATCTGGTGCTCAAATACTGTGACTGTTTGCATAGATACATTCAAACAAAAATGGTGTTTCTGGACATCACCTCATTGGGTACAACATATAGATATGTTGTCAAGATTGAGAAAAAATTTAAGCAGAAGAGGCGAGAGTTTGGATCTGAAAAATACTCATAGCCAAAGTAGCACAAAGGCAGCCCCAACCCACACAATAAGGGATAGAGAAAATATGGCCACTCTCAGGACAACCAGTCCAATCCTCAACACAAGAAGGGAAATGAGAAGACGAAGAAGTACAGGGGAAAATGGTGTGAATACCATAAAATCCCTTGGCATAACACCGAAGAATGTCACTTCAAACAGTCACTCATGGTTGAGATGAAGGATTCTGAGTTAGAAGTCTATTCATAATTTTAATCAAATCCAGAAGGAGGGACGTGGATTATCTATGTTGAACCCAGTGTCACTGCCACTACCACCAAATTCCATCCAAGCGAACTAGAAGAACCACAGGAAGGGGAACGCCTCTTTCACTCATAGTAATCCACTTCATTTCATTATTCATAGCAGTATTCAGAAGAATATGATCTCAACAGAGGTCATCAAACGGATGGACCTACCAATGACACCGCACCTGTAGCCCTACACCATTGGTTGGATTCGCCAAGGAAAAGATCTTTGTGTCAACCAACAATGTCGTTTGTCCTATGACATCAAGCCTTTCAAAGAGGTGGTATTGTGTGATATTGATCCCCTTGAAGTTTGTGATGTTATTTTAGGATATCCATATTTGTGGAAGCGTCATGTTGTGTATGAGTCTAGACCTTGCAGTTTCATTATTACTTTGGGTAGACAATTGTATAGGATACCAAAGGTAGCGTCCCCTACCGCTACTTCTTTAATCTCTGCTAAGAAATGCGGTAATGTCATTTCATAGACCAGGAAGTTCATATTCTTTGTGATCCTTGATCACAGTAAGTAGAAGGTCATCGCCACATATGTGGCCTCTACACAAAGCCTCTCTTTGCAACAGAAGCAAGTGGACGGGGTCATGGAAGAGTACAAAGACATCTTCTCTTCACCCACTGCGGTACTGACGTACTACCAAGTCAAGAATCCAATTGATCTAAGCCCTGAGACACCTATGCCTAATGGACTAGTCTATCATCGCTCGCTAATGGAAAATGACGAAATCAAGCGTCAGATCCAAGAGATTCTTCAAAAGGGGAACATCAGACCCATCTCCTCCCCTTGCGGAAGCTCGATTG
The DNA here is from genome assembly GCA_009831015.1 of Picea engelmannii. Lineage (NCBI taxonomy): Eukaryota > Viridiplantae > Streptophyta > Pinopsida > Pinales > Pinaceae > Picea > Picea engelmannii. The sequence continues at coordinate 202,099 of ML802443.1, forward strand.
TACTAGTGTAGAAGAAGGACCTGACCTAGAGACTCTGCATTTATTACAAAGCATTAAACAAAATCACAGTCAGGAACCAATACCCAATTCCCAGAATTGATGACTTTCTTGACCAACTCAAGGGGGAAAAGTTCTTCAACAAGATTGACCTAAATTATGGCTATGACCAGGTTCCCATCGAACCAGCTGATGTATGGAAGACAACTTTCATATTTAAAGAATGTCTCTTCAAATGGTTGGTCATGCCCTTTGGCTTAACAAATGCACCAACCACTTTCATGAGGTTGATAGATGGTGTATTGAAACCCTTCACCAACTCTTTTGTGGTATTATATTTGGATGACATCCTCATCTTCAGCAAGACTTGGGAGGAGCACATGCAACATATTCAACAGGTTTTGAGTACTCTGTTGTGGCATAAGCTATATGCCAAATTGGAAAAATGCTCCTTTGGCATGAACAAGGTCCAATACTTGGGCTACAGTTTTTATGAGAATGGGGTACATGTTTATCCAATTAAGATCCAAGTAATCCATGACTCGTCATCCCCGACCACACTAACCGAGATTTGGGGCTTCTTGGGATTGGCCAACTTCCACTGACGTTTCATGTTGGGATTATCCCATATTGCATGGGCCCTCATCCAAGTGACCAAGGGAGGTGGCAGCAAAAAGTTCACGTGGGGGAAGGAATAAAAATGAGCATTTGATGATATGAATCACCGCTTGTGCTCAGATCTAGTACTCTCCTTTCCTAATCTGCAACAAATTTTTAAGATTGAGACTGATGCATCTAACTATATTGTAGGCATAATTCTCACTCAACACGGTCATCCAGTGGCATACCATAGTGAGACACTCTCAGATACTGTGCATAAATACCCCACCTATGACAAGGAAATGTATTCCATTGTACAATCCTGTCGTCAATGGAAACATTACATTATGGGAAAGAAGACAATCATCCACACTGATCACAAGCCTCTGCAGTTCATACATACATAGAGGAAGTTGAAAAATGACCACCATCAGAAGTGGTCCACCTACCTCCAGCAGTTCCATCTCAACATCAAGTATAAGACAAGGAGAACAAATTATCTTGCTGATTGCCTCAGTCGACCTCCCGTGGATGTACTCACCACTATGATCCATTCTTGTGGACATGAGGCATCTGAGTGGCCCCAACTTTATCAACAAGATCTGTACTTTACCACCACCTATCATCTCTTGGATACATGCACAAATGTCACCAATTTTCACATTCAGGATGGATTGTTATGCCATATGGGACATCCTTGTGTTCCTACAAGATAGCATGCAAAGCTTATTTGGGAATCCCACTACAGTAAGATGGAATGTCATTTTGGACTGGAGAAAACTGTGGTCGTTCTACAGAAAAAAATTTATTGGCCAAAACATCGACAAGATGTCAACACGTATATCGGATCTTGCACTTCATGTGCCATTTCCAAGCCAACCATCAAGAAGCAATGTAAGATCCTGGTTATTTTCAGGACTCAAAATATTAAAAATTTTCTAAATACTCCTAAAGTTTTCTAAAATCTCCTACTTTAATGACTAAAATTTAGTTTAGAATTTATTTCATGATTTTCCTATACTTGGAATAAACCAGGAATAAACAGTAACAACATAATAATATCAGGAGCAACAACATAATAATGATAACAACAACATAGTACATACCTCCACCTACAGGCTGGTTTATCTAGTCCCTTTTCTGTCTAATTATGTTCTTGCCCAGACTGAATATTAACCTCCCAGCCAACTAGGAACAATCTCTTCGACTCCCTAGATCTATGAATCCTTACGGTTTCCTAGCCCCTGAGCCCAAAATTCCCAGCAACAGCAGTGCCCTGTGAGAGTTCCCCAAAACAATTCTCCCAATTTCCTCCTCCTCCTCTATCTTTCAAAAATTCAGAAATCCTAAAACAAAAATGAGACCCTCTTCCAATTCCTCCCCTTCTTCCTTATCCTCCTCTCTCAAATCCCCACTCATTAATTCCAAACAACCTTATACCCCCATTAATTCCCCAACGGCCTTATCCTCCCATTAATTCCCCAACAACCTTATCCCCCCATTAATTACTTCACCCATGTTTTAATAATAAAATAATAAAAGACTCATTAATATATTTTAATAATTAATTAAATTTAAATTAAAAAGTATGATAAAATTAATCAATTTGGGTTGTTACATACACCCATCCTTCAAGAAACTTYGTCCCAAAGTTAGAGTTATTTACAATATAAGGGAAACGATACATGATTCATACATCTGCAACAAATAATCAACATCATCAATTTAAAACACTTATACATACTAGTGTACATGTGCAAAGCATACATGTGTAGCTAGCGCATACCAGACTCGTACATGTACTAATAAAAATAATTATCACACCTAAAGTAATTCTTGTATGCGTCCAATCCAATCACTGAGACCATTCATTTCATAAAAGATAGTAAACTATTTAAAATGTTCACAAAATTCCTCAATTATAATAATTTATCACAAACAACATTCATTTAGATAATTGTAGTTCAGTTAAGAAATTATAAATATACATATATACATATTTTCTTTTCAAAAAGGGGGAAAACAATAAATTGTACTATAAGGCAAAATCCCCACACATGCTCAACTATTTCAATTCATCCTTCCTTCCTAACTTACTTATGTCTTCCATTCCTATCCTTCCTCTGCTGGACTATCTTGGAGCATCAACTATATTGACCTAACTCAAAATAGAACCCATAAGCGGAAGTGTCAACTCTCTTGACCAAGGTGCCCCAACAAAACACTGATAGTCATCATCACACGTCTAGGGGAGCATGAGCTAACACCATCCTCCCATGACTCCATGTTTCAGAGGATACATGGTGGGAAATTCCTCCATCCCTCCTAATAAGACTAGGGTCCACACCCTACCATGGAACATACAGTGGCACTGTGTTGCTGGGAATTTTTTCATCGTATATTCAGTTTTAGGTAGTCTCACCACCTGAAAAACCTACAATGGTCCATATATCATAGAAATGGATTCGAACCAACATTATTTCACATACAAAGATTCATACCATATTGTTTCTCGGTCGGTGTTCACAACATAAATTTTTTATTATCATTATCCTTTGGCTATTCCATAGCCCATTGACCTGCAGATTAGTCTATAACACAAACTCATACATATCTATGCATTATCATCATATAAATGCATTTAACCATAATCAGAATTTGGTATCCACGTACCAACAAATTTAAATGTCAAAATTTTCAAGTTAGAAATAGATTCCATAATATCCATCATAATTCAAATAACGTTAAACATTCATAGAATTGACATTCACATAATAGATTGCATAATATCCATCATCATTCAAATAACGTTAAGCATTCATAGAATTGACATTCACATAGGTTCATACGTCTTAAAATTTCAAGTGTATCATTAATAGTTTCACAGTGAATAGAAAATAAAGGTGATTAGGCCTTAAGTAATTCTAGTTGTCTAAGTCAAAAGGTGGCATTACATACACCCAAACTTCACGAAACATATTCCCAAGGTGGTCAACAAAGTGAGGGATGATCTCGTCATAAGGTATCGACATCCTCCCAAGTAGCATATCATAGGCTATACTTGTCCCACTGGACCTTAACTTGGTCTACCAAACGGTTCTTGAGTTGTCGGAACCTATAGTCTAATATGCGTAATGGTTCTACCGTGAGGGTTCTCGTGTCTGATACCTACAATCCCTTCCAATTCAGTTTATGAGATTCATCAGCAACATAATGATGTAGAACATATACATGAAAAAAACATTATGAGTTTTATGCAAGTGGGGTGGCAGTACGAGACGATAGGCAACATGTCCAATTATCTCTTGGATTATTAACGGTCCTGTAAATCGAGGAAACAACTTTGTCCCCTTACCAAACTGAATGGTACTCTTATTAGGCTTGATACGAATGAAAACTTGATCTCCACTTTATAACTTCGATCAATCCTATGTGCATGACGCAAGCTTCCCTCTTCGACAGTCGCTTCTTCCAGGACCTCTTCTCACTCCTCGGCCCAAAGAACTCAAAGGTTCTTCAGATCCCCTCGCGGGAATCCTTCGTACCCACAATGACTCTCCACTCGCGCGATCCTCCCTTTCTTGGTTATCGGAGGATCGACTTTCACGATTTCGCGAATTCAACAACTGAATACTTGACCCCCGGATCCCCGAGACCCAATGTCTCTAGTCAACGTTGACCTTCCTTCGGCGTATCGGGACCTCGCGCTATCGCAACTCGCGTGACTATACTTTCGGGGTCCCACTTCCCGAGATCCGAAACACCGAGATGCCAACAAACTCACTATCTCGTCTTCTCGCTTCCTCGCCACTCGCGAGACCAATCTCTTGACCATTCAACTCCCGAGACCCGATGTCCCGAGATCACCTCACGAACTCTCGATGCGTCCGGTCCGCGAATTGAGTCACGCTCCTTGCGGTTTTGATCGACGACTCCCATCCAATCTGAACTTCGAACTTTCTTCGGTCTACACTGTAGACTTCACGCCCACTTTTCCTCCTTACGCAAATCTCGAATAAGAAGTGTCTCTTCCCGAGACCCGTCCGCCAACCTGCTCGCTTCTCCTTGCGACCTGTTCCACGAATATTCTCACCACTGCTCTTCGACTACTTCGAAGGCCTATCTTTCCTGAGCTTCCACTGCTCTTCTGAGCTTCTTCAGAGACTTTCTGCGTAAGCTGCTCACACTCGAACTTCAACAACTCTTGAAGTGTTGAGTTCATCTGGACTCTGTGCACTCACCTGCAACAGAAGTCCTCGTCTCCCTTTTCTCAGGCTCGCCTCTGAGACTACAATCAAACCTACACTTCACCTGCACGGTTCGAATAACCCAACACAACTTCTGGGCAAATGAGAATGAGAGTTTAACTGTCCAGCCTCCTCAACGCACTCTATGTGGAGGAATTCCACTGCACTCTATGCAGGAATCTCCTGGCTCAGACAGAGAAACAATTAGAACTCATTCCCTCCTCTCTCCCAGATTTCTAATCTGCCACGAAATTATATATGCAGCATATACAATGAAGGCATAAACATATGCAATTAAGCAACAGCATAATATCAACAACACACAAAGAATAATCACAGCCATGGAATTGAATCAAAGATTTCCTATTAATTCAATATCTGTACATGTGTGTTCTCCACAAGTTCTCTGCTTGCTCTCTTCTTGCTCCTGAAATGCTAATACTTGATAATGATACTAATGATACAATAATACAAAGGAGGGTGCCTATATTCCATTTTCCCTCTCGAAAGAAAAACTGTCTCATCTAGACTTAATTAATTTATCTACTTGCATTAAATCTAATAAATACCTCAGCTACCTAAGGACGAGAGCTTATCTGCTCAAGGTCCGTTACAATGTACAAGTGTGCTTCATTACATCAATGCATTAATGTTTGGCGGCACCAAATATCAAAATATTTCAAAGTTTGAATGCTGGCACTCTCCAGTTGTCTTTTCTTCGCTCCACGCGCTAGCTCGCTTGTTGAGGTGTGGATGCTCCTGCATCATACTCCTCGGCTCAAAAGATTTCATGGGCTCCTGTCCATGAGCTCCTGCACGGTGTGACCATGCCTTTGTATCACTGCTTCTGTTTCCCAGCTAGCATCCTCCACTGGGTGGTTCTTTCATTTCATCAGGTATTCAAAATATTGCTTTCTCCTGGTCTTCCTTCCCACTCGCTTGTCCAGAATATACTCCATCTGAGGCTTCTCAGCTATCGGCATCTGTTTCTGCCACTGGACTTCCAGTTATTTAGTTACAGGTCCTGCTCCTGCAGCCCTGTATGGGTATAAATCCAAAATATTGAATATCGGAGATATCCTGATGCCCTCTGGCAACTCAAGCTCATATGCGTTCTCCCCGAATTTTCTCAGGACTCTGCATGGCCCAATTTTCTTCGTCTTGAGCTTGTTATATGTTCCCCTTGGGAACCTTTCTTTCCTCAAGTTCACGAGAACCGTATACCCAACTTCAAACTGAAGCTGTCTCCTGCGTTGATCAGCTCTGCGCTTGTACTCCTGATTGGATTTCTGCAGTCGCTGCTTCACCTCCGCGTGAAGTTCCTGCATCGCCTCTGCAAATCTTTCCGCACTCGCGTTGCTAGTTTCAGCCAGTTCTGACTCCCTGAGCTCAAAAAATCCTCTCAACTGTGTCCCATACAAAATTTGGAACGGGCTCTTTCCTGTACTCCGATTCACCGAATCATTGTACGCGAATTCTGCCTGTGGTAGGATCTGATCCCAGCTGCTGTGATGCTCCGCCACCAGGCTCCTCAATAAATCTCCCAGGATTCTATTGACCACCTCGGTCTGTCCATCCATCTGCAGATGATAAGTTGAACTAAATGCCAGATTAGTTCCCATCTTTTTCCATAGCGTCCTCCAAAAATGACCTATGAACTTGGTATCCCGATCTGAGACTATGCTCCTCGGCAATCCATGCAATCGCACAATTTCTTTGAAAAATAAGTTTGCGATGTGGGTTGCAACGCTGGTCTTATGACATGGAATGAAATGTGCCATCTTCAAAAACCTGTCCACCACCACAAAGATGGAATCAACTCCTCGCTGCATTCTCGGCAAACCCAACACAAAATCCATACTGATTGCCTCCCATGGCCTCTCAGGTACGGGCAATGGCTGATAGAACCCTGTATTCTGACTTCGGCCCTTTGCATGTTGACATATCCTGCATCTGTCAAAAAACCGTTTGACATTGGTGTGCATCCTCGGCCAATAATATGATTCGCTCAGCTTGGCGAATGTTTTATCATGTCCAAAATGTCCTGCTAAACCACCGCTATGCTTTTCCTTCACCAAATTCTCCCTCATGGAGCAATTCGGAATGCACAATTGATTGCCCTTGAACAGCAATCCATCCTGGATCATATATTCCATCCATGGACTCCGATCCCTGAGAACGGGATTCTCAGCTGCCTCGTATGCTTCTGCAAAATCTTCATCACCTGCATACATATCTTTCAGATTTTCAAAACCCAAAGTTTTGACCCTGAACTCCTGCAGCAACAAGCATTTCCTGCTCAAGGCATCAGCCACCTTGTTAGCAGTCCCCGAAATGTGCTTGATCACAAACGTGAAATTTTGCATATACTCTACCCATTTTGCATGCTTTTGATTCAGCTTCTCCTACTGACTTACAAACTGTAATGCATGGTTGTCGCTGTACAAAACGAATTCCTTGGGTATCAAGTAATGCCTCCACTTCTTCAATGCCTGTATGATGGCATAGAACTCTTTGTCGTACGTGGAGTACTTCAGCTTTGCATCATCTAGCTTATCGCTGTAGTATGCAACAGGTCTGTCATCCTGACTCAGGACCCCTCCAACAGCATACCCACTGGCATCACATTTCACCTGAAATGTTTTCTAAAAGTTTGGCAGCACCAGAATTGGTTGCTCGGTAATATTCCGCTTCAACAGATTGAAGCTCCTTTCAGCCTCGGTTGTCCAATGGAAAACTTTATGCCGCTTATTCACTGTGTCCATCATCGCGACGCTAATTCCACTGAAATTCCGAATGAACTTTCAGTAGAAACTAGCTAGACCATGAAAACTCCTTACCTCAAAAACATTCCTCGGCGATGGCCAATTCCTGATTACTTCCACCTTCTCACGATCCGTCTTCAATTCATTCGCAGAGTTTACAAAACCCAAATAAATGATTTATGTCTGCATGAAGGAACACTTCTTCAAATTTATCAGCAGCTTCTCTTGCTGTAGCCTCCTCATGACAATGGCTAAAAGCCTCAAGTGTTCAGCTCTAGTCTTGCTGAAAATCAGTATGTCATCCAGATACACGACCACAAATTTGCCAATGAATTCCTGCAGGACTTCATTCATCAGCCTCATAAATGTGCTYGACGTGTTTGTCAACCCAAACAGCATGACCAACCATTCRTACAAACCCTCRTTTGTTTTGAATRTTGTTTTCCATTCATCTCCTTCTCTCATCCRGATCTGATGGTATCCGCTCTTGAGATCAATCTTCGAAAAGTAATTTGCCCCACTCAGGCAATCCATCAAGTCATCCATTCTTGGCAGTGGAAATCTRTACCTGATGGTGATCTTATTAATCGCCCTGGAGTCTGTACACATTCTCCATCCTCCATCCTTCTTCRGACTCAGTATTGTCGGAACAGCACATGGAATCAGACTCTCTCTGACCAGTCCTTTGTCCTGCAGATCCTGTACCTRCCTTTTGACCTCCTCGTTCTCYTGAGGTGTCAACMTGTACSCTGCCTTATTCGGTAAACTTKCTCCGGGTATGAGGTCAATATGATGACTCACACTCCGCATCAGTGGCAACGAACGAGGTAGATCGTCCACGATGATATCAGCRAACTCTCCCARCAGTTCCTGAATCTCTTCTGGMAAGTCGTCCACTCTTTTGCTTGTCAGGACAATTCTCGRCTTCCGGACAACAAAGAATTGTGGATCTTCRTCCTTCTCCAGCTCTGTGAGAAGTTCTTTTCCACTCATGAGAAGTATCGTGYTGCTCACTTCCGGCTTAACCTCCTTATCTTTTATGGGGAGAAATGTATGTGACCTCCCATCCTTCTCCAAGGTATATGTGTTCATCCTCCCATCATGAACAACATTTCTATCAAACTGCCATGGTCTACCCAATAATACATGACAGACATCCATGGGAATGACATCACACAGAATTTTATCCCTATATTCACCCATTTTAAATTCAACTAAGCATTGTTTTGTGACACTTACCCGGTGTCCTTTCTGTAACCACGAGACTTTATATGGACTCGGGTGCTTAGTGGTTGTCAGCTCCAACTTTTCCACCATCTCGGTTGAAACGAGATTGTTAGTACTGCCACTGTCCACTATGACCTTGCACTTCCAACCCTTGGTCTTGCACGTGGTCCGGAACAGTCTGCATCTTTGCGCTGTGTCCTCCACCTCTTTCTCAGGTTTCAAGAGAACTTTGTGCACTGTCAGCGACTTCCCACTTCCGCTGTCTTCTCTTTTAACATCACGCCTCTATGCCTCAGCGACGTGAGCTTCACTTCTGTCCGGCTTCCTGTCTGGACAGTCAACGGCTTTATGTCCGTCCTTTCCACATGTAAAAGATGTGACAATTCCTCCACGGCCTCTTCCTCTACCTCGAGTACGAGGAATTACGTTCACGTCAGCATATCCACCACCCTGCTCGGTATGCTTCCTCCTCGGCTCAGCATATTACTGCCTTTGTTCAATTTGTGGCTGCCTCTGCTGTGAGGTACCACCTCTCTCAACTCTACCCTGAGGCTTCTGAGTTCTCTCTTGGGCAACCGTCTTGCCTCGGGGTTGGCTTCTGCCTCGCCCTCGTTGTCCCTGCTTTCGGCTCAGCTTCTCTTTGGCTTTTAGAGCCATCTAATACGCATCCTCAACTGTTCGGATGGTCAGCATGCTCAGCTCATCCTGAATTTCATATCTCAACCCATTCAGGTATCTTTCCACCTTTTCATCATCGCTCTCTCGATGACCAACTCGAATGTTGAGCCTGTAAAATTCTTCGGTGTACTCTTTCACCATCATCAACTTCTGTCTCAGGTTCTGCATACGCCTGAACAGAGTGATCTGGTAATCTCTTGGAATGAACTTCACCTTCATCTTAGCGATCATCCGATCCCAGCTCTTGATCTTCTATTTTCCTTTGTAGCGCCTATCCGCCTGCAATTCGTCCCACCATAAGGCTGCATGTCCTTTCAACTTGGTAACTGCATGCCTTACCTTCTTGTCCTCTTCGATGTCTTCGTAATCGAAGTAGGTGTCGAGTGCTCGGATCCAATCCAGCAACTCTTCCGAGTCTAGACCTCCCTCATAGACGGGAATGTCCATTTTGGTCTTCGAGCTCATCCTGGCGATAGCTCTGATCAACCTCTCTGTTGATGCATCTTCTGCTGAGACCTCCTCTGCCTCGTGTCCAGCTTCCTCTTCCACCTTGGAATCGTTGAACTCCCATGCGCCAGCTCCGCGCCTTTGGGTGGTCTCCATCTCTTCGAGTCTTGCCCTGAGATCTCGTATTTGAGGCTCCATCTCTGGATTTCCTGCCGGTCTTCCTCTCCTTCGGGCGTCCCTGTCTTCACGATCAGGCAACTGCCTTTCCCTTCTTGGCGGCATGGTGTGATCCTTTCTTTCTCTCTGCTACCTGAACAAAGAGAACTCTTCTCCTGCTCTGATACCACTCTGACGCAAGCTGCCCTCTTCGACAGTCGCTTCCTCCAGGACCTCTTCTCACTCCTCGGCCCGAAGAACTCAAAGGTTCTTCAGATCCCCTCGTGGGAATCCTTCGTACCCACAGTGACTCTCCACTCGCGCAATCCTCCCTTCCTTGGTTATCGGAGGATCGGCTTTCGTGATTTCGCGAATTCGACAACTGAATACTTGACCCCCGGATCCCCGAGACCCGATGTCTCTGGTCAACGTTGACCTTCCTTCGACGTATCGGGACCTCGCGCTATCATAACTCGCGTCACTATACTTTCGGGGTCCCACTTCCCGAGATCCGAAACACCGAGATGCCAACAAACTCACTATCTCGTCTTCTCGTTTCCTCGCCACTCGCGAGACCAATCTCTTGACCATTCAACTCCCAAGACCCGATGTCCCGATATCACCTCACAAACTCCCGATGCGTCCGGTCCGCGAATTGAGTCACGCTCCTTGCGGTTTTGATCGACGGCTCCCGTCCAATCTGAACTTCGAACTTTCTTCCGTCTACACTGTAGACTTCACGTCCACTTTTCCTCCTTACACAAATCCCGAATAAGAAGTGGCTCTTCCCAAGACCCGTCCGCCAACCTGTTCGCTTCTCCTTGCGACCTGTTCCATGGATATTCTCGCCACTGCTCTTCGACTACTTCTAAGGCCTATCTTTCCTGAGCTTCCACTGCTCTTCTGAGCTTCTTCAGAGACTTTCTGCGTAAGTTGCTCACACTCGAACTTCAACAACTCTTGAAGTGTTGAGTTCGTCTGGACTCTGTGCACTCACCTGCAACAGAAGTCCTCGTCTCCCTTTTCTCAGGCTCACCTCTGAGACTACAATCAAACCTGCACTTCACCTGCACGGTTCGAATAACCCAACACAACTTCTGGGCAAACGAGAATGAGAGTTTAACTGTCCAGCCTCCTCAACACACTCTATGCGGAGGAATTCCACTGCACTCTATGCAGGAATCTCCTGGCTCAGACAGAGAAACAATTGGAACTCATTCCCTCCTCTCTCCCAGATTTCTAATCTGCCACGAAATTACATATGCAGCATATACAATGAAGGCATAAACAGATGCAAGTAAGCAACAACATAATATCAACAACACATAGAGAATAATCACAGCCATGGAATTGAATCAAAGCTTTCCTATTAATTCAATATCTGTACATGTGTGTTCTCCACAAGTTCTCTGCTTGCTCTCTTCTTGCTCCTGAAATGCTAATACTTGATAATGATACTAATGATACAATAATACAAAGGAGGGTGCCTATATTCCGTTTTCCCTCTCGAAAGCAAAACTGTCTCATCTAGACTTAATTAATTTATATACTTGCATTAAATCTAATAAATGCCTCATCTACCCAAGGACGAGAGCTTATCTGCTCAAGGTTCGTTACAATGTACAAGTGCGCTTCATTACATCAATGCATTAATGTTTGGCGGCACCAAATATCAAAATATTTCAAAGTTTGAATGCTGGCACTCTCCAGCTGTCTTTTCTTCGCTCCACGTGCTGGCTCACTTGTAAAATAAATCTCCCCTCTCAAGAGGTAACCCTGGTAACTCTTTTGGAAAAACATCATTAAACTCTGAAAATACTGGATATTGATCCAAGGAGGTTCCTTTCCCTTCATTCATTGTTCCCACTACATACAATTGACAACCTTGCCTCATGGAACGTTTAACCTTCATGGTCAAGATAAAGCATAGAGACACTTTCCTCCGTACTCTGTGGATCTCTACTGACCTTCCTTTATCGTCAACACAAGGCACCCTTTTTGTGAAAAAATCTACCATAGCTCGATGATATTCTAACCATTGCATCTCGATGATTAGGTCATACGTCCAGAGAGAAGTGACGTACACCTTCAACCTAGTAGGACACACTCCCAGGTCTACTAGAAAATAATCAACGCTAGATCCTACCACGCAATAATCCTCTCAGTCGCCTCTTCCTCTATAACAACCATGGCCGACAAGCTCCTTTCTCACGGGAGTAAATCCTTCCGGTTGTTCTCTGCAATAGCCAAGGCCACCAGGCTCCTTGTGGGTTGTCTTATGGGATAAGCATCATTCTTCGTTACATTATTTTCTTTCCTTTCACATGATGTGAAAAACTCATTGGGCTCCTATTCCATGCCTAATTCACTTCCTACTCTTTTCATCAGTCAAGATCGAAGAATCTTTACCGTGTGCAACCCATTTTGTTTTTATTATTGAAGGTGATCCAGTACAGAGTAAATCCTTTCATGTTCATTGAAACCCCATGTGGTCACCTCTTCTATTGCATTCAAATAAATTCAGGGTATAGATGATATCGGTAGCTCCGGGTTTTGATTTTCATAGAGTTACAGGCTTCATGGGCACTTTGGTTTCATAGTACTATGCAGTGGAAATCGAGTAGTGATATTCATCTGATTGAGATTTCCCTGTTCTTCATGTACTCTGCTCTACAGGGAAAAACATCGAGTGCTTATACACATAAGGATTAGTAGAAGCAATGTATATCAATTTCAAGGAGTAGGCCATAGAGTATGTTAGACAGGCAGTGCAACATGATAATGCAGAGAATTATGCCAAGGCCTTTCCTCTTTACATGAATGCCCTTGAATACTTCAAAACCCATATGAGGTATGAGAAGAACCCCAATATTAAAGAGGTGATTACACAGAATTTTATTGAGTATTTTCTAAGGGCGGAGGAAATCCGTGTTGTGTTAGATGACGAAGGTAGTGTAGGGCCTGCTGCAAATGGTGATGCAATTGTTGTGACCAGAGTGAAGACCAAGCCAGGAAACAAGGATGGGGATGGAGATGGAGAGGATCGTGAGCAAACGAAATTGTGTGTGGGACTCAATTCAAAAATTATTTGCGAGAATCCTAACATGAAATGGAGTGATGTGGAAGGGATTGAAAGTGCTAAAGAGGCTTTGCAAGAGGCAATTATCCTTCCTGTAAAATTTCCCCAATTTTTTAAAAGTTAGTGTAAACTTGAATTTTTCATATCTCTGACGAAGATTATTTATGAGCACGATTTTGTATCTTTTCTTCTTGGCTGGACTTTCTAGTGTTTGTGTCTATTTTGGGAGATTCATGGAAAAGATTCAATTTTATTGCATTTCTAGGGTAATCCTACACATTAAGTGTTTTATTGCATTTGAAGGGTAATCCTTAAGAAAATGGATGGAGATAGATTTGCAGGCACACCAGGTCGGGCCAGGGTGGGGGCGTAGTGCTTTCTATGTCATTTTTAATTCATCCAGATCTTCTCATTAATGCCATGTCCTTCTATGCAACATGGTCAGTTTACTCAGCTTGAATCGATGGACAATCACAAGAGTATAAGGTAAGGTATTGTCTTGGAAACGACCTTGTTGGTTTCGATCCCAGGTCGATAATGTTGTTGGTGTTTTTATTTTGATTTAGTTCTCCTGAATAGAGGGTATTTTGTGATTACACTTGTTTAGTGATCATTTCATAATGAAGTGGTCGAGGTCATATGGAGAGGATTTGATGGAGGGTGATGGTAATGGTAAAGATTGAGGGTGAAGGGAGACCGAGGGAGTGAATATGTGATCTCTCAAGGGTTTGGAGGGAGAGAGCAGTCAACCCATAAGTTATAAGAAAAGATACAACGGAAGTAGCCGAAGTTTCAGCTACGAAAAATCCATGGACGAAAGATGGATTTCGAGGAAGAGAATTGAACATGAGACTGATGGGGGGATTGAGAGATCTAGGGATAGTTATGACAAAGTTCCACCCAAGAGGGACCGTGACAGTTCGAGAAAAGGGTTTGATAGAACATAGATTACGAGATCGAACCGTGAGTCTGGGTAATACAGATGGTAGTGATTATGCAAATCTATCTCCCCGGAGATTGCATTCGGTTGATAGGGTTCGTAGATCAAATAAATTTTCAATTGGAGGCAGTTCCAAGAGGGAGAATTATGAGTCCCTTAAGTTAACAACCCAAATTGGATTGCAGATGAAGAGGTTGTAGACCATGTTGTCACAAAGAAAAAATCCTAGTGCTGTGGGTGGTGAAGCCCAGGTTTCAGTTTTGAAACTGGGCTCTAATACCATATGTAAGAGCCTGGTTATTTTCAGGACTCAAAATAATTAAAAGTTTTCTAAAATCTCCTACTTTAATGACTAAAATTTAGTTTAGAATTTCTTTTATGATTTTCATATATTTGGAATAAACCAGGAATAAACCAGGAATAAAACGTAACAACATAATAATATCAGCAACAACAACATAAAAATGATAACAACAACATAATACATACCTCCACCTGTAGGTTGGTTTATCTAATCCCTTTTCTGTTTAATCATGTTCTTGCCCAGACTGAATATTAACCTCCCAGCCAACTATGAACAACCTCTCCATCTCCTTAGCTCTAAGAATCCTTACGGTTTCCTGTCCCCTGAGCCCAAAATTCCCAGCAACAACAGTGCCCTGTGAGAGTTCCCCAAAACAATTCTCTCAATTTCCTCCTCCTTTATCTTTCAGAAATTTAGAAATCCTAAAACAAAAATGAGATCCTCTTCCAAGTCCTCCCCTTCTTCCTTATCCTCCTCTCTCAAATCCCCCCCTCATTAACTCCCAACAAAATTATCCCCCCATTAATTCCCCAACAACCTTATCCCCCCATTAATTCCCCAACAGCCTTATCCCCCCATTAATTACTTCAACCACCTTTTAATAATAAAATAATATAAGACCCATTAATATATCTTAATAATTAATTAAATTAAAATTAAAAACTATGATAAAATTAATCAATTTTGGGTTGTTCCAAGAAAGGCTTATACAACCCTCTTCCTACTCCTGAGAAGCCTTGGGAATCCATCTTGATGTATTACATGTATGGCCTTCCGTCTACCAAGAAAGGAAATGATTGTGTATTTGTGGTCGTTGATCGACTTTTGAAGATGACCATCTGCAAAGCCTACAAGAAGAACATCACAGTGGAAGATACTGCCAAGCTCTTCTTTGAATGAGTGTGGGTCCATTTTGGGAAACCATAGACCATCATCTCCTACCGGGACAACAGGTTTCTCAACACATTTTAGTCGATCCTTTCATCACTGTTGGACACCAAGATCACTAAATCCACTGCTTTCCACCCCCAAACAGACGACTAAACAAATTTTTTCAATCAGATGATTGTGCACATCCTTCACATGTACAACTCTAAGAATCTATGTACATGGGATGAGCGTATCCCCTATGTTCAACATAGTTACAACAGGGCTCTCCATAACTCCACCGGCCATAGCCCATTTCAGGTGGGGCTGGGATTCCAACCCTTGGGTCCCATTGATATTGCACTACCTCCTGTAGCCACATAGACAGACTCTTCCCATGTTCATTCTGAGACTGACAAAGCCACCAAATACATTGAGCGGATTCATCACATATACCAACAGGTCCATGAGATTTTGCAGAAAGCCAATGCTAAGTACAAGAAAATCCATAATAAACACAGGGTACCACACCAGTTTTAGCTTCGAGACAAGGTCTGGTTACATTTATAGAAAGAGAATTTTGCAGGGCCCCATTGGAAGCTCCACCCACTTTGCTATGGGATTTACACTATCACCAAGGCTATGGGTAGCAATTATTTTGAGCTCATCACTCCACCCTTCTTTGTCTTGCACCTAGTGTTCAATGTGGACCTCCTTCGACCATATTTTTCACCATTATTGGACACCCCAAAGATCGCAGAACAACTGACACCAACAGAGCTCAACCCTAACTGCATGGAACATGCATCCACTAATCAGATAGTGGACACATAGTTCAAGGGCACTTGCCATCAGAGGATCCATCTTTATTGGGTTGTCAAGGTAGGGAAGCTCCTACACCAAGGAAAGTGGCTCACCCAAGGCCAAATTTAGCAGAAGTTTCCTCACCTGATGGGGGAACTCAATGAAATGGAGACCATTTCTTCCTAATGGGGGAGGACTGATCTAGGTGGATATTGGTGGCCACCCACCTATTCCAACTAGCTCCTCTTGACATTTTTTAGTTCATCACGTTCTTTTGTACTTCATTGTTATTGTGGTTTCTACACTTATGGGGTTGTCTGAAGCCCTACACATATTCCAGGTGGATACTTGTGGCCTCTCACCTAATCCAACTGGCTTATTTTGTATGTTTTCATGTCAACACATATTTATGTACTTCTAGGGCCGTTTTGGGGGCCTAAACAATGTTTTTTTGGCTCACCATAGTGAAACTATAGACGAAGTTAGACTTTGACGGCGTAAGGCGTAGTTCTTGAAAACACCTTTCCAATGGGATATCATGGGCCTAAAACAGAGGTATTATGCAAAAGTTACAACCTCGAGAATTTGAGGTACCAACATAACCATAGGGTCCCACATAAATTTTGTCGTTTCATCTCCTAGGGTTAGGTTTTTGGATGTCTAGGGTTTTGGAATTCATGAGTAATTTTAAAAAGGCCTCTGGAGCAGGGATGATTTTAAGGATGGAAATTTATATTAAAACATATAAAACTGGGATAATTTTAGCAGTCTTTAATATGCAAAATGTAAAATGCTTGGCGATACTTTTGTAAAAATATTCAAATTTCGAAGGATTTTATATAGTTTCTATAAAATTTTGGTGATTTTTAAGGTAAAATAATTTTATTCTATGGAATTTGGGCGAATTGTTTTTAGAAAAAATGGAAATTAGAGAATCTTTTTTTGGGAAAACCATGGAAAATTAGCCCATTTGCGAAATTTAGCCCCAAATATCATCTATGCTCTAGAGCCTCATTGTAATCATTCTACTCACATGGATTCGTGTAGCAGTCACATCTCTTCTCAGAGATAGCTACCACCATTCGAGAAAGTTGTTTTAGTTCTGTAGTTTTACAGTTTCAACCTATTTCATTTATTTAATAGAAGATATTGTTCACTAGATATCTGTGTTGTTCTCCATATCTTTGTGTTTATTGTATTCAATCTTTTAATCAGTTCATTCCACTCCTAAATCTGGATCAGTACAACCCTTCCCAATGTGGCCAATCCCAATTCCCAAACAAAGTTAAGGGGAGATGAGAGGAATAAATATGGAAAGTGGTAAGTATGGAGGGAACGAACGATGACCTTTCATAGACCCACCCAGTGGAAAACCATCCTAAAGGGAGATCAACTTACTAGGGAACCATGTAACCCGTCAAGGTATGAACAAGGAAAAGAGCATAATTTCCAAGAAAACGTCATGAAATGAAGAAGAATTCAATGCAACATATTCAAGTGCTTCAACAATCCAAGTGAGACATACCATGATACCCGAACTCATTACCTCATGGAGCAAGACTTACTGCTACTTCAGGACCAGGATGGTGGGATGGATACTACTATTGTTGATAAATGGACTGCACTGAAGAAAAGAGGGGCCCTC
>ML802443.1:233398-243959 GCA_009831015.1 Picea engelmannii
CAGTGCAAGTGTGCACAGAAGAAATTAGTGTTGAGTTTAGTAAGAACCAGAGTTATTGAATACTCTATTGGGATAAGATCTTCAAGGAGTGCATCAATCAAAAGAATGCCAAAAGGGTGAGAAGCATTTATTTTTAAGAAACACTTTGGATCTGAGTTTGACAAAATCCCAGAAATGCAAGGTGTTCATGGGAGATCGAAATATTTGAGAAGATCAAGATCAGAAGGAATAATGCAAGAAGTGTTCACAGAGAGGAATTATCCTAAGTCTAGAATCTCAAGAGAGAAAGCACAGCAAGACCCAAAGGCATTGGGTTCACAGGAGACAAATCGAACACCGAGACCTTCGAGACATTGAAAATATTCCAAGTTAGGAATAAATCAAAAGCTCAGGAGGAAGAGCACAACAATCATCAATCAACTGCAAAGGAGGAAATATGGACCATCAGATCCACATCCAGACACCCATACGAAGAGTGCATAGGAGGAAGGCATATCTGAGCCATCATATCTTCTGCGTGGACCAACATCCATTGGATTTGGACGAAGTTGTGTGGGAGAAGTTCTGAAACGATCGGGACCGCCCATCGAAAAAGGACGCATGGAGAGAATTCAACATTTCGCTGACTCGCAACTGGAAGAAGTCAAAGGAGAAGTTGTGAGAACTCACAAAATGTGAACTTGTGATAAAATCCCAGCCGTTGATTTAGGAAGGATCTCATCCGTTAGATCTGATCACAGGGATCAACAACCATTGATAAGAAGGTAAGGTGTGTACACTTTAGCATTCTGAAGATAGGAGCCAAAGACTCAAGGAGTTGGGAGACACAACAATCCTAGCTGTCCATCAAGGAGGACACATGGTGAGCGCTCAACATTTCGTTGACTTGCAGAGGGAACTAGTCAAAGAGTAGAGTTGGGAGAATTCACGAAGTGCCAACTTGCAAAAGAATCACAACCATTGATCACCCCAATAAGATCGTAGCCGTTGATCGTGGAAAAAGTATCATAGTCATTGGTTGTCCCGACATCATCAGTACCATTCATTTTGGAGGGACGCGTGGCAAGATTTCAACATTTCGTTGACTCGCTATTGAAGAAAGTCAAAGGGAAGAGTTGAGAACTCGTGAGGTCCAGACTTGCGACATGATCTGAGTCATCATATCACAAGGGATAGTGACTGTCGATATGGGCGAAGGAAATATTGGGGGAGTAGCCCCAAGTCATAGGTAAGGGTCACATGGATGAAGGCCAAAAAGAGGAGCTAAGGAACATCAGTCTGTTTTGGAGTTCGAGAATTAGGACTTTGAAGAACAAGGAATTGATTTCTTCATATCGTCGATACACAAAATGCGACGAATTCCTTTTGAGCTTAGTCGGTGATCACAGGTGGTGGTCACATGGAGAAAGGATACGGGTGGAGCTAGCCTAGTGCTCAGCACTCGTCGGGAATCGACTATCGAGATTTGGAGAGTCAAGGGTGGCTCATACGTTGAAGTCCCGATATGCGAAGTCTCGAAACAATTTTTGTGTAGGCATGCAGTCAAAACCCATGGTCGCATGGAGGTGAAGCTCGCGCTTGGTGCTTGTTCACACAGGGTGGGTTTTCATAAAAGGACCTGTGAATATTTTTACGTGGGGTTCCAGTAGGGAACCAAAGAGATTTTCCATCTCATAGGGTGAATGATCCAGAGACTGAGAGGTTGTAGAACCCCTAAGGGGAGGGGGGATGCATTAGGAAGGGAAAAGGAGCCAAAGGGATGAGCACGTGGAGGTTTTCTCTGTAATTCCTAGAAATGACTGATTGTTTCTGCCAGAGAATTTGAAGAGGCTTCAGGGTGATCGCCAGAGGAGATGAAGAGTCTCAAGATAACTACCAACGGAATGAAGATTCATCATAGAGACAATTGACAGATGGCAAAGTGTTGAAGTCTATAATTGTAACAGAGAGGATAAGATCAATTGTGATAAAGAAGACAAAGGGTCACACTGCCAGAAATAGGAAAAGAATCTCAGGAACAACCACCGATGACGAATAGTCTTAGCATAACGACCACTGATGAAGAACAGACTATGGATAGTCGCCAGAGAGGACGAAGATTTCGGTGTATGATTTGGTAGAGGACTTGGCATGATAAATATATGCAAAAAAGAGAATATATGGTTTCTTCTATTGAGATTTATTCATGAAGGTAGAAGCATTCCATGCACAGGAGTTGAAGCGCACAGAAGAGCGATAGCACACAGAATGGAAATGTTGCATAGATCATAAAGCATAGAAGAAAGATATAGAACATAAATCCATATATGAGAGAGGAATATAAGGCCGAAGTGCGCATGCAAAGACATAGAAGAAGAACAGAAAGCTCAAGAAGATGCAAGCAGGAAGACACTAATGTAGGAAGAGCAGAGTAGTGTAGCAGGACAGTGATGAGACTAGTAAGACATTGATTAATACTGTATCGTTGTAATAAATTTTAGTAACAAATATTTATATCTCAAGGTGGTAGGGTGGTGCTAGGGAGGACTGTTGTCCTTAGAGTTTCATGCAGGTGCTTGAACATAGGTAGTTGTAGCTTCCATCTGGTTGCAACCATAAAAACCAGGGAGGTAGGGTGGTGCAAGGGAGAACCATTGTTCTATGTTATACAGGTTGGTGCCTGTGTGACTGGAAGTTGGTGCTTCCATCCAGTTAGTGATGGAACACTCATGGAGTTGGTGCTTCCTTCTAGTGGGTTCTAGAGAATCAAGAGAGTTAGTTCTCGCAGCAAGTGGCAGCTTGTGCAGGTTGGTGCCTGTGTGACTGGAAGTTGGTACTTCCATCCAGTTGGTGTTGGAACACAAAGGGAGTTGGTGCTTCCTTCTAGTGGGTGCTAGAGAAACCAAAGAGTTGGTTCTCTTAGCAAGTTTATGCTTGCAAAACAAAGGTGGTAGCCTCTCAATGAGTTGGTGCTCATAAGAATGATAATGTACATAAAATAAAGACTACTTATCATATCAATAAGAAGAGGTTTTTTCCCTTTATGGGTTTCCTTAGGAATATCTGTCTCTGTGTGATTCATTTGTGTGATTGATATTGAATACTCTATTTCTTACTTCCTTGCATTATTGTTATCATCATTGAGTGTTCTGTAATGAGTTTAAAATGGTTAAAATTGTTTAAGAATATTAGCAATTGATTCACCCCCCACCCCTGCCTCTTAGTTGTCCAACAATTGGTATCTGAGCAAGTTACCTTTATTTTAGGGTAGATCCTAGAGCTTAAACATGACTATCCATGAAGGAACTTCAACCAACAAGGTCCCTCTGCTCAATGGAACAAACTTTTCCTTCTGGAAAGGTAGGATGAGAACCTACATAATGGCTTTAGGTGTAGATGTCTGGAATGTGGTAGAGACTGGTTATGTAAAGCTAAGCATACTAGATTCTAAGGATGACAAGCTAGAATTCATCTTCAATGCTAAGGCTATGAATTCTATTCTGAGTGGGCTTGCAGAAGAAAAATTTGTAAAAGTTATGCACTTAGAATCTGCCAAATAAATGTGGGAAAAACTCATTAGAAGTTATGAAGGTAATGAGAAGGTAATAGATGCCAAGCTTCAAACCTACAGATTACAGTTTGAACAACTAAATATGAAACAGGATGAAACTGAAGAGAAGTACAAATCCAAGAGATTTGATAAAAAGAAAAGTTTATGTGTAAACGATGATGACTCTTTAGGAGACACAATTAGTGACTCTTCTTGTGAAGATAAGGTTAATGAATTTATGCTTATGGCCAAAGAGGATTATGATAATAAAATCATAGGAAGTGATGTTAATGATGAAGAAGTTGTGGTTGACTTGAAAGGAGAACTGATCAATGCCTTAGAAGAGATTGACAGACTCAGACTTAAGAAGAGAAAGAAAAAACAATTGTTGATACAGTTCAAGAAAGATAGTAAACAACATGATGAAGACTTTGCGTTGCTAAAAATGGAATTAGAAGAGGAAAATAAAATCGATGACATTCTGAAACAACATTTATCAGAGAAGAAGACAAGATGTGAATCCTTGGAAGAAGAGGTAGAAAAAACCAGAAAAGAGATGGAGAACTTTAAAGAATTGTATGTCCAAAATCTTCCAAGAATTAAAGCCTCAATAGAACTAAACGACATTCTGAGCAAACAAAGATATCCTTTGTTGAAGATTGGTTTAGGTTATGTAAGTGGTTCAAACAAAAAACAACCAGAAAGCAAAGAGCTAGTAAAGATGATCAAGTTCCAAGTCAACAGACAATCAGACCATGTGAGTACTCTGTCACCAAAATATAATAAAGACAAGGTGATCACTGATAAAAAACAAAGATATCAGAATATGGAGCAACAAATGCCAATAAGAAGACCATCCTTCAGGTACCAAAATTTCTTCCATGGTTATTGTTTTTACTGCTCTAATTTTGGTCATAAGATTGAAAAATGTCAAATTAAGTTTAGAGACATGCAACTGAAGAAGTCAAGAAATATACAATCCTTGAAAAATATAACTAAACAACCAATGAGTCGAAAAATTTGCACCAATCACTTTGACCTATTGAACGATGATCTCGAATGTTATAACTATCATAACTTCGGCCGCATAGATGAAAACTGCCATCTGAAGAATTACAAAGAAGATCTAAGGATAAAACCCTTAGCTAGAAATGTCAGCACATGGCAAAAGAAAGATAGTGAAAAAAGTGGTTTAGTACCTTCAGCTCAAAAACAAAAATACCCATGGTATATCGACAATCGATGCTCCAAGCACATGACTGGAGACAAGGATAATTTTTTGTCTATAAGTAAAAGCAAAAAAAGAAATATGGCCTTTGGAAATGATGAACCAGGTAAAATCAAGGGTAAAGGGATGGAGAGTTTGAATAATGGCAAAGGAGATGCCCAGTATGTTCTGCTTGTAGATGGGCGGAAACATAATTTTCTCAGTGTAAGTCAAATGTGTGACAGAGGATGTAAAGTGTTGGTCACTTCTAAAGATTGTAAGATAAAGTCTATAAAATCAGGATAAGTGGTGGCTAAAGGCATAAGGACAGATAATAATGTTGATATTGAGTCCTCCCCTACAAGTAAAGTAGAAGACTCAGATACAACAAAAGAAATTTATGTTAGAATTTATCCCATTGAAGAAGTAGAAGAAGAATCATGTCATAAGCTGGAAGCATAAATTGTGAATCTTAGAAAGAAGGTTGATAAGTCAAACACCCAAATCAAGTTCTTGAACAACTCCATGACCCTAGATGAGATCTTGGATAGTCAAAGATCACCAAATGAAAAATCCAGTCTTGGATACAATAAGAAAGAAATCAATACTCCTAAGAAACCTGATGCAAGTCCTTCATTTGTAAAGGGTGAAGACAAGTCTGACACAGGTCCTTCAATTTTAAAAAGGGAAAGGAGGTATGCCTCATGTCCTTCATGTTCAAAGAATGAAAGAAATACTACAATATTTATAATATCAGATCAAGGAAGACATCCAAAAGCTACTCATACAACTCAAAGTAAGTTTAGAAGAGAGACACCTTCATGGATGAATCAAAGGAGGTATGAGAGTGTTCGTAACGGTTATTGTTTTTTCTTGTAATGAATATGGTCATAAAAGCCTTGGATTGTAGGCATCATGGAAGAAAAATGAATGTATAGTAAAGAAGCATCTTGGATAAAGACGAATACATCTAGTTAGAGATCGATGAGAATCAATGGGTAGATCCAAGGGTTATTTGAAAAATACGAGCTACAATTACGCAATGTTCCAGTAGAACCGCGACATTCACAGTAGAAACATTCTAATGTACAAAATGATATACATGACATCTTGTAGAGATAACAAGAGGAGAGACCTTGTCAGGGAAAGCTAACCTTTTAGAAACAAAGGGGGAGAATAGTCATAAGTAGAGAGAGAAAAGTGACAGGGGGAGTCATTCAGTTATGCCAAGAAAAGGTTGATGAAGGAGTCCCAGTAAGAGAGGTGAGCAATATTGAGTATACTACACAGGACACAATTGAAGATGAAGATGAACAAGTCCCAAAATCCATTATTTCATTCCAAGACCAAGCACATCCCCATAAAATACCATTTTCTGAGAGAGTAGGTCATCAATAAGATTGTTCAGGCTCATTACATTCCAACCACAGAACAAATTGCAGACATATTTACTAATTGTCAGAAGTTGGGTGTCATCCCTTCTCTCA
Organism: Picea engelmannii; assembly: GCA_009831015.1. Lineage (NCBI taxonomy): Eukaryota > Viridiplantae > Streptophyta > Pinopsida > Pinales > Pinaceae > Picea > Picea engelmannii. Next base: position 239,622 of record ML802443.1, read on the forward strand.
CCTAAGAGAGTCCATCCTGTCAAGGGGATTATGTGTTGGTCGAATATCCGATACCTCTGAAAAGTACTGAAATAGCTCAGGGGGAGCATGTTTTTCTTTGACGTTGATGTCAAAGGGGGAGGAAAGGTATGGTCTGTCTACTATAGTTGGAGGTCTAAGTAGAACAATGCAGTCTTTCAGGGTTTCCATCAATTCCAAAGGGGGAGATTGTTGGCATGTTTAAAGGTAGAGCGCTCTTGTCATTGATGGCAAGAAAAACAATGATGATGGTATGTTTATAGGAAAGAAAAACAACTAGGATGGCATATTGGTAGCAATGATGGAAAACATGAAAACAACAATGATGGAAAAAAAGAAATAAACGATGATAGCATTGGGAATTGCTTTCTACAATCTTAGGAGGAATAGCGTAGAGTTGAATGCAAAGTGAAAGTGTGCGCCAGGGCCAAGGTTAACTTCATTTCCAAAGCTCAGGAGAGATAGTATTCCCAGAAATGCAGACGATACCCAAACTCATCAAGACTCACAGAAGGATCAAAGGTTGAGGCCTTTGACACTTATAAATTCTTCTAAGATGGAAGAAATAAGAAACTCGAGAGGAAGAGAGACAACGACCATTGGATCACTTTTGAGTGGAAGGACAGGATAAGCTAAAAGATCTGAGATTTTCCGTCAGCCGTTGGATCAAAGTCCAGACAGGAGAAACGAGTGCGCATGAGGATAACAAATATCAACTGTTAGATCTGAGTGGGTGGACCAACAGTTGTTGGATCCCAAGGAAATTGCGTGAGACAAGTTCTAAAGTCATCAAAACCATCCATTGTCAAGGTTGACAGGTGGCAGCAAATCCGGGAGTTCGAAGAATCAAACTTCAGAATATTTTCTAGGGGTAGAGTGGAGTCAATACTAGCCATTGATGATGGGAAGGACACCTGGCGAGAGATCAACATTTCACTAACTCACGAACTAGAAAATTCAAAGGTGGGAGTTGTAGGAACTCACGATGTCTGAGTCCGTGAGTTGATCTGAGCCCTTAGATCGTGGGGAGTTGTGGACCATTGATCTGATACATAGTATTTCAGATATCAAGAATCAAAAGAAGGGAGGTGAACTAACCTCCAAAATCACGAAAAGTGAAATCCTGAAATGTGATTTGATCACAATCGTTGGATCACAGAGGGTTGTGGGCCATTGAACTAGAGAGGGTGTCGGAAAATCGAAAGTCGGGAGAAGGGAGGTGAGTAGTCCTCCAACTCTGCGAAATGCAAAGTCTCGATAAGATCTGGATCGTTGGATAATAGAGGGTTGTGGGCCATCGATATTACACATAGCGCTGAATCAGGAATTGGGAGTTGGAAGAGTCAGGGTTGGCTCACGTTTAAACACCCGACACATGAGGTTGCAATTTTATCACATTCGTTTAACAAAGGGAGAGCATGGACCGTTGATCTGGAAAAGTGGAAAATCGGGATTTTGAAGAAAGGAGATGAGTTAACCTTTGAGGACGTTGTGAAAGGTGAAGTCTCGAAGCACTCAAAAGATTGGCCCCAGGCCATAGCGAAGAGTGCACATTGGCAAAGGTTAAGGGAGGATCTAGCATGTCACTAGGCTCCACTTCGAATATCGTCAAGATCACGAAGATCCTTTTTTATTAGCGATTGGTCACAGCCAATGGTCACATCAGCGAAGGTTAAGGGAGGAGCTAGCACGTTGCTAGGCTCCACATCAGAGATCGTGAGTTGTGTGAATCGAGGCAACTAGTAGCAGAATATCCGATGTCTGAGAACGCGAAGCGCCTTTTGGTCAAGCCCTTGTTCATTGCCAAGGTCACATCAGTAGAAAATAAGGGAAGGAGATAGGGTTGGTAGGCTCCATTTCAGATATAGTGAGTTGGTAGAATCGAGGAAACTCGCAGCTGAATATCCAATGTATGAAGTCACGAAGCGCCTTTTGGATAGGCGTCTAATGACAACTCATGGTCAAGTGAAAGGAAGGGGCTTAGCCAGAAAAGAGAGTGCCCAGTGTGTAGTTTTCTCAGGAAGGGAAAAGGAGCCAAAGGGATGAGTGCGTGAAGGTTTTCTCTGTAAATTCTAGAAACGACTGATTGTTTCTGCCAAAGAATTCAAAGAGGCCTTAGGGTGATCTCCAGAGGAGCTGAAGAGTCTCGAGATAACTGCCAGCGGAATGAAATTGAAGAATCATCATAGAGACAATTGATATATGTGAAAGTGTTGAAGTCTGTAACTGTAACAGAGAAGATAAGCTCAACTTTGATAGAGACGAAGAGTCACACTACCAGAAATAGGCAAAGAATCTCAGGAACGACCAGTGATGACAAATAGTCTCAGCATAACAACCACTGATGAAGAACAAACTCAGGATAATCACCAGAGAGGATGAAGATTTCGGTGTATGATCTGGCAGAGGACTTGGAATGATAAATATATGCATAACAGAGAAGATATGGTTCCTTCTATTGAGAGTTATTCATGAAAGTAGAAGCATGACATGCACAAGAGCTGAAGCGCACAGAAGAGGGGTAGCACACATAATGGAAATGTTTCATAGAGCATAAAGCACAGAAGAAAGATATAGAAAGAAATGCATTTCTGAGAGAGGAAGAGAAGGTCGAGGTGTGCATGTAGAGATAGAGCAGAAGAACATAAAGCTCAAGAAGATGAAAGTAGGAAGACACTGATGCACACAGATCAGATCAGTGTAGCAGAACAATGATGAGACTGGTAATCCATTGATTAATACTATATCGCTGTAATAAATTTTAGTAACAAAGATTTATATCTCAGGGTGGTAGGGTGGTGCTAGGGAGGATTGTTTTCCTCAAAGTTTCAAGTGGGTGCTTGAACATAGGGAGTTGTATCTTCCATCTAGTTGCATCCAGAAAAACCAGGGAGGTAGGGTGGTGCAAGGGAGAACCATTGTTCTCTCTTATACAGGTTGGTGCCTGTGTGACTGGAAGTTGGTTCTTCCATCCAGTTGGTGTTGGAACACTCAAGGAGTGGGTGCTTCCTTCTGGTGGGTGCTAGAGAATCAATAGAGTTGGTGCTCTCAACAAGTTTCATCTTGTACAAGTTGGTTCCTGTGTGACTGGAAGTTGGTGCTTCCATCCAGTTGGTGCTGGAACACAAAGGGAGTTGGTGCTTCCTTCTAGTGGGTGCTAGAGAAACTGGAGAGTTGGTGCTCTCAGCAAGTTGTTTCTTGCAAAATAGAGGTGGTAACCTCTCAATGAGTTGGTTCTCATAAGAATGATAATGTACAAAAAATTAATACTACTTATCATATCAAGAAGAAGAGGTTTTTTCCCTTCATGGGTTTCCTCAGGAATATCTGTCTCTGTGTGATTGATGTTGAATACTCTATTTCTTACTTCCCTGCATTATTGTGATCATCATTGAGCGTTCTGTAATGAGTTTAAAATGGTTATAATTGTTTAAGCATAGTAACAACTAATTCACCCTCACCCCCCCCCCTCTCAGTTGTCCAACAAATAGTACTATGAAGACTACATGGGCACTCCCATTGGTGCTAGATGTCTTTCTGATGTATATTGTGACATGAATCCACATTTTATTTTATTTTGTCTATGATCCACACACACACTCATAATGGTTGATGTTTGTTTGATGATACTCACTCATTCCTTTTTCTACGATATCCTTCCTTATGCCACTGCCATGTATTGTTGGTAATGTATTTTGGCCATTAGTTCCTATTCTAACTTCATACATTAGGGGGAAACTGTTATACCTTTATTTGTCACCATGGACCTCATAAAGGACCTACTGATTTGATCTTTCTAGAATTACATGCCATTGTCACAAATTTCATTGTTTTTAGCACGATTTCTCTTTTCCTGCCTATCAGAGAGATCTATCACTTCTTGTCCTCATGCAAGGTGTGGTTGGTCACTTGTTTCTCTTTTTAAATAAGCGACTGCCCCTAGAACCTTCTACATTTGAGGAGTTGAAAAGAGATCATCTCGTGATAGGTTGGATATGATCTATCATGATCCTTGGAACTTGTGTATGACCTGTTGTTCATAAAATTATAAGCTTTGAACATATCTTTAAACCTCCTCCATCATTCTATAAAATAAGAGAAAATCAAGGGGTAAGGGAGCTCAATTTATGACAGCCTTATGCTGCCTAAATATAACTAGAGAAAGACATCCTTGCTATAATATTCATATTGGTATCATCACATTTGACAGAGAGGGATAAGGAAGTATCAAGGATATTGGATCTTGAAAGCACCTCAATAGTCTCAATGTAACATGTGCTATGTTGTACTTTTTGTTTTGGTGGCTCCTTCATGTTTTTA
>ML802443.1:245384-258148 GCA_009831015.1 Picea engelmannii
CGAAAAAAAACCCAAATTTGCCTATTTTTGTAAAACAATTTTCCAAAAATGTGTTGATAGTTGTGTTATCACAAGATTTGTACTTGTGAAAAGTGTATATTGTAATCTTGTACAATTAATTATTTCAAATATATTCTTAATTAAAACAGAAAATATACAAAGACACACACATACATTAAACAAAAATTTTACCCTAGAAACCCAAACTCAGAAAACCAACAACCTGATTAGAGCTACACCTCTAATCTTCTATTCATAATATTCTTAACTATTTACAATAAAATATACATATAGGATGCCATGACATCCAAACCACTAATCCATTGACCTGGATTAGTCAACAACCCTAATTCCTTAACCGAAATTAGAAAACTATTGACAAAAACCATGTGTCATTTTACTTCCTTGGGTGAATGGAGTCATGCACAACTTGAAGATCAAGTTAGAATACAAGGAAAAGGTGAAGGAACAAAACCCCAGGAAAATACCCTCATAGGCCTGGGACATCTCCTTCTTTCCAAGTCACCTATATTAGATCAACAAGAGAACTAGGTTTTAAACCCTAGGGGATAGCCAATCTTAACCCCTAAAAATAAACCCTACCCAAGGAAAACCTTAATGGGATAGACACTCCTAACCCTTCAAACAAACCTTGAATTATTCAACAAAACAAGAGGGACATTTTGAAGGAGGGAATAAACACTCTTAATCCTCTAGGGTTTGCCAACAAAATTTTAGTAGCATCAAGGTTACATGCAAAATTACCACTCTAATAGAGAAAATCACAAAGGTAAACCATAAGAAACACTTGAACATGCAATATATCACTTACTAGGAAACGTCACAAGCATGAGGAAACCCTAATCAACAACATCATCCACTAAGTAGAGAAAGAAACATCTCCAAGACAAGTGAGCATAAGAACTCCAAGCGAATTTTTAGAGAAGAGAAGTCTACAAGTAGTGATGGTATCACAAGTGATGGGTTATGTTTGATACAATGGAGTGATACCCATATATATATGAGGTAAACAAGAACATATGTCCACAATAATGCCTAAAATAACAATGAATGGGTGATACAAGTGGGGTCGACCCCTCAAGTAGCCTCTAACAATAATAAATCATGCTAAAACATAGAAATAATCCCTCCAAAGCCACATGTGTGGGTGATGTTGTGCTCCAAGAAGGCGTAATAGGCCTCCAAAGGCCATGTCTCATCATCAAGGTGCCAAGTATGGTGGAATATGACCTCTCCTTATTAAAGGTCATGTCTTGTCATCAAAATCCCAACTTATCAAAGTGGTGCCCCAATGGAAAGAAACCCCCAATAAATGACATCATCATACATATGTTCAACATCCAAGGTGGAAAGAATAGTTTCCAAGGTGGAAATAAGGTGAAACTCATATCTACATGGTATCCAATCATGTGCACGTGAAAATTCCTCCATCCAATGCCTGATAACCTCTGGTTACAATGTCCCAAGGTGTGGGTTGCTTTCCCATATGTGTGTTGGCATGACTATATCTTCAAACTAAAAGTTCATTTGTTCATAGTACAAATTCTAAGAGGTTCGAGAGACTATGTCAGAGGGAGCCAATTCATCTAGTGTCCCATATCTTTGTATCACACGTGCTATGTCCTGTACAAAGTGTGCAACATTTGGGTGAAATCATAGGGACATCCTCCAAAGACCATATCGGGTGCACCCAAGTAAGTCAAAACCATGGAATCAAGTAAAACCATCAATAACAACGGAAAATAGTCCTTAGAATAATACAAAACAATCCTTATTTAATACAAAATCTAAATTGAACAACTCTCATTGAGTATCCCCTTCAAACTTCACATTAGCTCAAGAGTTTATGCAATTTGGCAAGTTTAAGTGTGGGAGGACCATCAAAAGAGCCTATTAGGTGTGCTAGTACCCAAGTAGAGATATATTTCCTAGAAGATCCCATCAGAGATATGTAATGAATGTGAGGTGGTCATAGGCTTTACTTCTGGGCATGGGGTCATTAACATGCAAGATAATGTATGGGCTCACTTCCATGAGTGCCTTTGTAGAGGGTATTCTTTGCGATTGAGTTACCCTTTCCTCTGTTCTTTTTGCATTCCAAATCCCTTGTTTTCATTCTTCTTTATTTTTTTATTTATAGTTCCCCTTAAAAAGGTTTCAATCATTTATTAGCAGTTCCTTTTATTTTTATTCAGGATATATTCAAGTCATTTTTTATTGATAATACATTTATTTGCATTAGGACTAGGGGAGATCACCATTAATGAGGTGGTATAGCTCTAGTATGGACTATGAATTTTGAATGTCCTCATTATAACATTTGTTTCTTTATTATTGGCCAGCTACAATCCACCTCTGGGCCTCTATCCCCTTCTTCTCATAAGAGAATGAGGTACATGCCTTTTTGGTGTACATGTAACCACATTACCCAACATGTGGGAGAATGAAAATATCAAAGATGAAAAAGTGTTAAGTATGATAGAAATGGTATGCTACCCCTTTCAAGGAACCAYCARCAGTACCCCTTTTACCCAGGAGTGACAACAYGAGAATAGGCTTCCTATGATGGCCACCAAGGTGAAACAAGGAAAAAAGCATAAATTATGATCTCATGACTCATTAGCCAACTTCAACCTATGATCATTACTCGAATTCCCAATGTATTAAATATGATAATTTATGTGAAACAAGGACTAATGTACCTCATAATATTCTAGAACACCATCTCCCAATGAGACTTATTGATTGAGTGTGATGAGCCGTGTTGATAAGGAAGAGGCATATAAGGGGGTTGTGGGGGTGCTCTCTATGGACATGTTGATCATCATTGTCATCGGGATCATTGTCTTCATTGTGTTTCATGAGACATGATCTCCTCTAGTTACCCCTAGCTGGTAGGGGATAACATTAGGCTCCAACATGGGGACATGTGATCACCATAGAACACATGAGAACATCGACATCTATGGTAGTCCAATACCTAAAACCTGCATCACTATAAATCATCCTGCTACATTCTAACATGAAAACATCAGTAACATAAGGGTATGGGGATGTTATCCACCCTGGTACATTAAAATATAAAACCAAATGCGAGAAAGGAAAATTTCATTAACTAACATGTGCATTGTTTAAATAACATGATAAAGAAGTAACATAGTCGAGGAAATACAACTAAATGCATGACCTATCTAGCCTACCTACCCTACCCTAAACTGCCCTACTTTCTCATAATAGTTTAAGACCCATGTCTAATCATAAAACCAATGAATCCATCCTAGCATTTCATCAAAGCCAAAAATTATACCTTTGAGCGTAATTATGAGCAAAAGAAAAAGTACATGAAGCACAGAGTAATCATGAGCCTGGGGAATGACTACAACATAACTAGATATATAATAAAACTCATGAAAGTGGGAAGTAGGGAAAATATCATGTCAATATGTGTCCCCACAGGATTTCTCTACCAATTTTTGAATAGGGTTGTGATAATATGAAGGCTCATAAGGTTGACTCAAAAGCTTCAAAGAATGACTATCTTGGATTTCATCACTTCCTTAGGTTCAAGATGGAATCATAAGAAATATTAATAATGATGGATATTACCCAAGGAGAAATTGGATGAAGAATGGGACATGAATTTAGTTTTTAAGAAAAAAAATTCTCCCAACTTGGGGCTCGTTGATCCTCTACATGCAACTAAAAACCCCTGCAAAAAATCATAGGTTGAGAGAACCTTTTCCCTATAGATGAATTATTATTCAAGTCATAACTTCCAGTCATATATTCAATGATATAACATGGTGAAGAAAAAGAAGACTTGAAATCCCTGCTATGAAATTCTTGTTGTTATGGGTGAATTATGTCTTCGCAAGAATGTTCACTAAAATATGAGCATAAAGGTGGTTGAAAATATTCTTCATAGAATAATTCCAAGTGATCAAAAATATACATATCACAACTTCTAGGGAAATTGATGGAAGTCATAATTATATTACTATAATGTATCACCCCTATATGGTTGAAATGAATCTATGAACCTATCATCTTTATACTACTCAAAATCTAAATCAATAATGCAAATAGGTGTATATTCTAACAACAACAAATTTGGATTCTTGATTCTAGAACCATCATTGACATCATAGATGGGATCTCCATCAAAATGAAATTAATTCTCATCCCATATATGTCTTATAATACATATGAAATCATCAATGCAATCATCATGCTCTTCATTAGATGAAAAATCTACTACATCTAAGGGTTCCTCCAAGAATTCTTCATTTTCCAAGTCATGAAAAGATGCATCATAGAAATAAAATACTTGGGAAAGAGTACAACTTACCTCATTCTTGTCTTCATGTGAAGGAGTTAAGGAAGCTTGGGTGACTTTTTCTTGATCAAATGGAAGAACAAATACCAATTTCTCATCTTCATGAGTACCTTATTCATGGATTGGGTCTTCAACATGTTGTTCTTGATCAAAGTGATCTTCTTAATAGATTCATAAGGAGACTCATGTTCTTCTTCATGGTCATGGTAAATTTCTTCATGAATCTCTTCTTCAAGATATTTTTCTTCAATATAATGATTTCCTTTCTTAATTTATTGGTTCTTGATTGGATCTAGCAGGTATTATTCCTCTTCCAAACATGAAGTAGGCCTTCCTTTTGTAAATCTTCCAACACAATTGGACCAATGTATTCAAACATTAGTCCTAAATTCCAATGTTTGATGAATTTTTCAATGAAAATTCAAATGAAAGGTATGCTCTTTGGAACACATTGGTTCCTGACCCAATATCTTTTCCTTAGTCCTGAATATGAGAAAAATAGTCTCATTAATACATCCTGATGTATTACATTTATTTCTAAGTTGTATTTCAAGAATTTCACCACATGAGGAATGATTGGAGATGAATTGCCATAAAATCTTGGACACTTATGAACCCATTATGAAGAAAAATAATTTGGGTATCCAAAAATATTCTCAATATCAAGAGATGGATATTCTTCATGAAGTTCTCCTATTCCCATGATTCCATCACTTGATAATGTGCAAAAATCTTAAAATAGGATGAAGCCTTCCTATATGTGTGGAGTCTCCATATGATGTTTCTATACAAGGACCATCAAAATAAACAAGGGATTTTTCCCTTAGTGGAGTCGTCACGTAATCTTGTGGAATAAGGATTTGGGGTAAGCTTACCAAAGGAATGTCATAGGAAGAATGACTCAATTATCCTTGGAAATGACACAAATGTTTTTATCATAGGATTTTTACTTGTGCAAATCCCTTCACAAGATACCAATCTTGCATAACAATTGGAAGTAGTTGTCACTATCACCTATACATATACTTAGCCTATTTCAGTGTTGGGTGAATATCCAAAACAAGGGAGGATTACCTTGTGACCTCAAGGGATCCTATATAAAGCTAGAGGCAAGTATATGACTCCCCATCTTAGTCACTCAATGAGATACTCTAGGTTTAGGAAAGTAGAAAGGCTAGGATTAGTTAGACAAGGTAATTGGTTGACATGTGTGAGATAAGAAGTATTCCAATGCATACAATGACAATTGCCAAGTTAAACCAATCACTAATCACCTCTAGAACACTATATTATAAAATAAAATGATTGTTGTTGTAAAAGTGTAGCAATAAACAAGTGTATACCAGAAAACAAGTGTTAGATTATAAAATAGAATGATTGTTGTTGTAAACGTGTAGCAGTAAACAAGTGTATACTAGAAATATATGTTTTGCAACAACAAAACGAAATTAGATAAAAAAAAATAGTAATTATATCTTAGAATTAGGCCCTTAATGAGTGTATCAACATTCAATTGTCAAACAATATTTCCAATTAAATTTCACCACAATACCAAGTAAGTATTCAACAATATATTCAATACCTAATGGATGTAACATTATGTTAGTGCTAGAAGTTTCCCCTAGACTGCTATAGGGTCAAGCCTAGCACATCTTCAATTATTGCAATGATTTTATAAATAAGGATGTGTTTTGGGTTTTGAAAAAAGGTGGATCAGGTAAAGCGAAAGAGAAAGAATAAAGGGATAATCTTAAATGCATATCAGTGAATCACAATTGGGCATGGAGCCAAGTAAACACTCTGTTATATTGAAGGCTAGTGAACTGCATATCAGATAAAATACTTATATGATGATGGATAGAAGAATGGAGAATGTGACAAATAGTAGAACATCCACTAAACAAAGATTCTCTCTGCAAAATGGATTTGACAGGTACTTGAACAAAGCACACAAACAACAGGCCGATCACAAGAAATCTTGCTGCTCGAGAATCTATTGATTATGGACAGTCATTTATTCTCAATGGTTGTAATTCATTAAAGCAAGAGGGAAAAACAGATTGGAAAATGAAGAAATCACAATCTGATAGCATAACTCACAGGGATGTTAAATGTCAGAAATGAATGCTTAATAAAACTTCCCATAGGTTTATAATGCTCATACACAAACCGACTAATCAAATTCTTCTCTAGGCCTTACCCTCTCCGGCCTCTCCTTCTTGTACCCTGTAATTTGCTGGGCTTAAATATCCTTTTACAAACTCAATGAGATCTTCTAAAACTGGATCTAATGAACACTTGTCAAAATAAATCTAATTTGATTGCAAGAAATCTGGATCATCTCCCAAATCCTCTGCATGTAATTCGAATTTGAATACACACAGTTGATCTATTACAGACAATTTGAAACTGCTTTCGCAAGATGATGAATTCAGATGCTAATTAACTATTGATTTTGTGTTCAAAAATATAGGAATATAATCTCATGATAATCTACTTTGATATCAAGTGTTTTGTAAGTTGAAAATGCCCATTCGATATTTTGATCTCCATCTGTGAAGCGATAAGATTTGAAGATTGATTTCCCTTGAAATCTTTCTTTTGACTGCTGCCAAGTGTGTTGCTTCTTATGCCTTTAAAATCTGAAATGATTTGATCATTGCTCTGAAAATCGATAACTGTTGATTGATATTTATGAAGAAAATATCTAAATCTCTTCAGTTCTGCCTCAAAATCTTATAATTACCAGATGCTCTGTCACCACAAATTCATGGAAAATTTCATCCTAATCAGATGCAGATTTCTTCAAAACCGTTGAGAAATTCTACAAACCCTTTGGGATGAATGTAAATGGATCCATTTGGGAGGTGGGTTTTGAATGGTTTCAGTAAATTCTTTACAGTTTGTTCACAAATTAAGCCCAAAATTACCCTCCTGAATAATGACAGGAATGCACAAAATCTGGGATGATATATCTCCATCGAATGCTCTCAACAGTTATGCACTTAAATTTTAATTACTCTCCAAACTCTTAGTTGACAAATGGAATTATATCAAGCATTTTGGAATTTGAACTTAGGTAATCATTCACTTGGATACTCTCATCATCATCTGGCAAATGTTAGTACTCTGCGCAATTTTTTGGTTGGCGCTTCTTCCTTTTGATCCTGCTTGCTAACAAATCCTAGTGGTGCTTCAACATTTGACAAAGAAGCAATGCTCAGGCCACGGTTTTAATGTAGAAAAGGACAAGTTGGGGGGGAACCTGTACATATGACTTGTAATTGTTCATCTTATCTTTATATAAATTGATTCAACATGAAACCATCCTCCTTAAATTGATGAATGGACCAACAATTTCATTTATGAAATAATCTGGTAGCTTCATGTTCCTTGAACATTCTCAATGCAGGCCATTTTCATTTGGCATATGATATGGATATACCCACGGGAAAATTTGACATTTTAATGCCGACTTTGAGCAATATATGTAGCTTTTGGTGGCACTTGGCATTAGGCATCTCCTCATCGTGGCTTGGTGTGATGTTGTCGATGTGTGACAAAAATTAATCAAATACACAACAAGATGAATATCTAGTTGTGCTTCCCTTTTACCTTAACACATAGATTCTTTATGATCAAACCCTTTGACACCTGTGGTCACCTTACCAATTGGCGTTCTCTTTCAATGCTATTGTTCTTATGGCACAAATGAACATAGAATTTTGATACTTCGTAGGCTCCTTTTATTTGTTTTTTGGCCATCATATCTTGAGACATCTCTGCTAAGGAACCATGAATATGAGAAAATGAAATCTCAATGATTGTGCTAATACTGATATGTGTTTTGATTGTAAGTGCTGGAGATTGGCTCCCGACCAACAACTTTTTCTCTCTCCAATGAGGAAAGTTAAAAGCTCAGCACTATTTCTGGGATATACAAAACCGGTGCTTAGGAACAACACTTCTCGGTGCTATGGGAATAACCCCATTCCTGCAATAAGGATAAAATTAAAAATTTAGTATTTGGATGCTAACATTGGCTCCTTCTGGGGGATGATGCTCTCCCCATGAGGCATCAAGAACAAGAAGATCATTGTGCATTTTCCTCTATGCATTCGTGTAACGCAACCTGCAAACTTTTGTCTCTGCAAACATTCACGTTCTTTTGTGTTGTGCCTAGTCCATTGGGTTATGGAGCCAACCAATATCATTCAAATCTGGCCCAAACTTTTGCAACTATGCTCCTCATTTGAAGCCAAACTTCCCCTGCCAATAGTGCCTTATATGCATTGGTCATGGAGTCTTTATTTCAAAACTGAAACCAAATACTAAATACAAACCTCACATATTGTGCAACTAGAAGACTGAAAAGAATCTTCATGCTCGGTGGTGAGTTTATTTCTTCTATCTATTCCTGCTTCTAACTAGTAAAAATTGGTTCATCATGTGACATCATGCTTCCAATGAAGCCATGATAAAATCAAACCATTTACCAAAGCTCTTTCAACGTAGATAGAAATCAGAGAGGAATTCATTATGTGTAACATAATTTTAATTTGTAACACATACCTACAACCATCATCCAATTTAATTCCAAAAATAGCAAGGCTGAAATCTTCTGAGAAACATAACTCCATATAAATGGATACTGGATCATAAAAATAGGTAGATTGATAACTGAAAATGGTTACCTCTTCTTGTTGCTCGATACTGCCATATACTGGTTCCAACTGTTCATGACTAATGTGCAGGTTGTTTTCATAAATCTGTTTCTCAGCTTCTGTCACCATAAATATAACAGGTTGTTGATAACCTTCATCAATACTGTCATGTTTATTAGATTTATCAACAACAATATGCTGAGGAAATATTTGTTCCTTATGCTCATCATGTACAGGAACTTTTTTATTCAAATCAAAAATAGTATGTGCATCAGAGATAAGATCAAATGCATCTACAACCATGAAATCTTTGTCCCTATCATCAATTGAATCTTGATGAAGTTCCTCAACAACATAATGTTCATCTTTGCAAGAGGGAAACTCTATTTTTTGTTGAATATGCTTCTCAAATATATCACAACAATTTTCAAAAAGACTTTCAGCCGAGAATTTTTCTTCACAAAATAAATTGAAAGAATAATAAAAACTTTCCAACGAGTTAATACTTGAAGCTGGAAGAGATCTGCACCAGTCGAGGGATGTTCCCTTCAACGAGTATCTGAAAATATTAATCTGAACATCCTCATGCACAATCTGATGTTCACGAATAAAATCATGGAAATCTAGCAGATGTTTAGCTGGTACCTCCCAATCTTCTCCTTTAAATGTAGGAAGGGAACCTTCCCATTCACCTATGCTAAGCATTGGGTTTGGAAAACCAACTACATCTGAAAAGTCACAAAAGGCCAACCTTTGAGCCAAAATGGCTTCCATACTTGGATCCTCAATGGAGTCGCCTTTTAATCTTTAGACAGTGGAGTCACCATGGTGAAAGATCTACAGTCAAGCACATGTCATCTTCTTGTTCACCATCAAGAAGTGGATCTGATCATTGTCATTCTCTCAGGGAAGATATCTTCGTTTCTTCATCCCCAACAATGGCGCCAAAAGATGTTAGTGCTAGAAGTTTCCCCTAGACTGCTATAGGGTCAAGCCTAGCACATCTTCAGTTATTGCAATGATTTTATAAATAAGGATGTGTTTTGGGTTTTGAAAAAAGGTGGATCAGGTAAAGTGAAAGAGAAAGAATAAAGGGATAAGATTAAATGCAGATCAGTGAATCACCATTGGGCATGGAGTCAAGTAAACACTCTGTTAGATTGAAGGCCAATGAACTGCTTATCAGATAAAATACTTATATGATGATGGATAGAAGAATGGAGAATGTGAAAAATAGTAGAACATCCACCAAACAAAGATTCTCTCTGCAAAATGGATTTGATAGGTACTTGAACAAAGCACACAAACAACAGGCCGATCAAAACAAATCTTGCTTCTCAAGAATCTATTGTTTATGGACAGTCATTGATTCTCAATGGTTGTAACTCATTCAAGCAAGAGGGAAAAACAGAATGGAAAACAAAGAAATCACAATCTGATATCATAATGCACAGGGATGTTCAATGTCAGAAATGAATGCTTAATAAAACTGCCCATAGGCTTACAATGCTCATACACAGGCCAACTAATCAAATTCTTCTCCAGGCCTTACCCTCTAGGGCCTCTCCTCCTTGTACCCTATAATTTGTTGGGCTTAAATATCCTTTTACTAAATCAATGAGATCTTCTAAAACTGGATCTAATGAACACTTTTCAAAAGAAATCTAATTTGATTGCAAGAAATCTAGATCATCTCCCAAATCCGCTGCCTGGAATTCGAATTTGAATACACACAGTTGATCTGTTACAGACAATTTGAAACTGCTTTTTCAAGATGATGAATTCAGAATCCAGATGCTAATTAACTGTTGATTTTGTGTTTAGAAATATAGGAATAAAATCTCATGATAATATACTTTGATATCAAGTGTTTTGTAAGTTGAAAATGCCCATTCCAGATTTTGATCTCCATCTGTGAAGCAATATGTTTGAAGATTGATTTCCCTTGAAATCTTTCTTTTGACTACTACCAAGTGCCCTACTTCTTATGCCTTTAAAATGTGAAATGATTTGATCATTGCTCTAAAAATATATAACTGTTGATTGATATTTATGAAGAAAAGCTCAAAATCCCTTCAGTTCTGCCTCAAAATCTTATAATTACCAGATGCTCTGTCACCACAAATTCATGGAAAATTTCGTCCTAATTAGACATAGATTTCTTCAACACCGTTGAGAAATTCTGCAAACCCTTTAGGATGAATGTAAATGGATCCAATTGGAAGGTGGGTTTTGAACGGTTTCAGCAAATTATTTATGGTTTGTTCACAAATTAAGCCCGAAATTACCCTCCTGAATAATGACGGGAATGCACAAAATCTGGGATGATATATCTCCATTGAATGCTCTTAACAGTTATGCACTTAAATTTTAATTACTCTCCAAATGCTCAGTTGACAAATGTTATTCTATCAAGCATTTTGGCATTTGAACTTAGGTAATCATTCACTTGGATACTCTCATCATCATCTAGCAAATGTTAGTACTCTACACAATTTGTGGTTGGCGCTTCTTCCTTTTGATCCTGCTCACTAACAAATCCTGGTGGTGCTTCAACATTTGACAAAGAAGCAATGCTCGGACCACGGTTTTAATGTAGAAAAGTACAATTTGGGTGGGGACCTATACATATGCCTTGTAATTGTTCATATTATCCTTATATAAATTGATTCAACATGAAACCATCCTCCTTAAATTGATGAATGGACCAACAATTTCATTTATGAAATAATCTAGCAGCTTCCTATTCCTTGAACATTCTTAATGCAGGCCGTTTTCATTTGGCATATGATATGGACATACCCACGGGAAAATTTGACATTTTAATATCGACTTTGAGAAATATATGTAGCTTTTGGTGGCACTTGGCATTAGGAATCTCCTCATCATGGCTTGGTGTGATGTTGTCGATGTGTGAATACAAAAATTAATCAAATACACAAGAAGATGAATATCTAGTTGTGTTGCCCTTTTACCTTAACACCTGGATTCTTTGTGATCAAACCCTTTGACACCTATGGTCACCTTACCAATTGGTGTTCTCTTTCAATTCTATTGTTCTTATGGCACAAATGCATTTTTATTCCATATATAAAAAAAGATAAAAACCTTATAGTAACTTAAAAGCAATAGTATTATCAATGCAATGAACATAGAATTTTGATACTTCGTAGGCTCCTTTTATTTGTTTTTTGGCCATCGTATCTTGAGACATCTCTGCTAAGGAACCATGAATATGAGCAAATGCAATCTCAATGATTGTGCTAATACTAATATGTGTTTTGATTGCAGGTGATGGAGATTGGCTCCCGACCAATAACTTTTTCTCTCTCCAATGAGGCAAGTTAAAAGCTCAGCACTATTTCTGGCATATACAATACCGGTGCTCAGGAACAACACTTCTCGGTGCTATGAGAATAACCCCATTCTTGCAACAAGGATAAAATTGAAAATTTAGTATTTGGATACTAACACATTCATTTATAAAAACAACAATATTGACAATTAATCTTCAAGGCGTTGAAGCACAATTAGCTTTCCAATGAAGTCACAAAGTTAAACTAAGAGAGTGATTTTGAGTTTTAATGAGAGAGTTGAGTTATTAGGTCGTCACAAGAATACGTGACTAGTGTCATTTTACTTCCTTGGGAAAATGGAGTCATGCACAACTTGAATATCAATTTAGAAGACAAGGAAAATGTGAAGGAACAAAACCCTAGGATTATACCCTCATATGTCTAGGA